>OMNW01019419.1:18113-28490 GCA_900303245.1 Selene dorsalis | reverse complement strand
CAATCCTGGAAAAACACCATCCAATCATTTTGAACGCCACGTTCAAGTCAGTTGATGTGAGGTGTCAATCAAACTGCCACCTCTGTCCCTCCCTCCCTCCTCTGTGTACCGCCCTTCCTGCACTAATCGCATGCTCGGAGTCTTCAATGGGTTACACCACGGGAAAGACAACGCCAGTGATCCAATGTAGCCCACTGAAGTCAGGTAGATGGTGATGTAGCTCTAAGCTGGATGCTGGATGGTTTATATGATGTTTTCTTTCACGTGAACGAGCCATGAGAAAAATCTGGTGGAAAGTTAGTGATGCTGCAGTGAGGGTGATACCTTCATGGAGCGACCCAATGTAATCCTAATGTGAGTGACGCGATACTGTCCTGTGTAGTGGGTCTTCACCTTGATGTGAACCCAACGCTGAACAAGCCATGCGTGTTCCTGCGCTCTGGAGGCGTGGCTTCAGAGAGAACTCTTAGGAAAGGGGCGTGGACTTTTGAATTGTGTATTTTAAAAATGTGGCCTGCTCTTTTCCAGGATCTCCAACCCCATACCTTTAATCTTCTCTATTTGTAAGGAGGTAACTTCCATTGTAAATTGGTGCGATGAAAGTGACTTGACTTAGTGGTAACTCAGTTTCCTACCTACAGCTCTGGAGCTTACTGATGTCCTGTAGGTTGCTTTGGATAAACAGGAGAGTAAATGTGAATGCCATAGATTAAACTGACACACGTCTCTTGCTCAGAGCTCTGTTGATTCAAATTACAGCTGAGTGTAGTTAGGCAAGGCAATTTTATCTGTATAGCCTGTTTTTACAAACAGTTTGTCTCAAAGGGCTTTACAGCATCATGACAACATCTTCTGCCTTAGACCCTCACATCCACTGAGGAAAAACTCCCAAGAAAACCCTTTAACAGGGAAAAAAAAATGGAGTAAAGTTGGCAGTTACAGTGCAGAAGCACACTGTAACTCAGCAGCCACATTTTGTAGTGTTAGGACTCTCGTCTCTCAGTGACCAGCTGTTTAGTTAATACTCCACAACATCGATCAGGAACACTGACTGGACTGCTCGGGTGGGCTCTTGGTGGATTACTTTGATCAGTAGCTCTTCAGTGCAGCAGCTGGTCGTTGGGCTTGTTGGTCAACATAAAGCCAAAAGCTTGTTTCATCCTCGCTCTCTTCATTCACGTCTTAAAGCAAATCTCCCCTGCAAACGAAACAGAGCAGCATATGGCGTGAAGTGAAAGTGGTCCTGTTGCCATGTGTGTCAAACACATAGTAATCAATACAAAAAGTAATCATCAGGTGAAAGCAGAATGTGTTTTCTTACCATTCCCCTCTTGCCGTACAGCCTCCAGAGTGACAGCCCAATGACTCCAAGCAAAAGGATTATAATAACAACTGTAATGACAGCTTCAACTGCACCAAAGCCCCAACCCCCTGTAACAGACAAAAAGAGTCTTTTTAATAACCACACTCCCACTATGGACTGACAGAGAGCTGCAGTAGCATCAAACTGTGAGGCCACTTTTACCAAGGAGTGTGGCTGCAACACCCTAGTAAACAACCAAACACCCAATACTAAGCAAAATCCTAGCAACCACCTGACAACAAACATGTTGGAGGACTGATTAGAGCTTTGGGGGTCAAAGGTCATAAAGTCATAGCTCAAAAACATGATTTTAGTCTTGTCAGTGCAGTATCTCCTCTACAGGACTCCTTCACACACAAGGGTGAGGCTTAAACACTTTCACACAGCAGTTGTAACAACATTTCAAACTACTGATTCATATTTTATATGATAACCTGAATCTGTACTCTTAAACTGTGGGAGCAGTGACAGTGAGGCAGTGACTTGTTGGTCATGTTTCCAGTTGATGGCTCACCCTTAGGGTCCCAGAATAAGATCGGATTTCACTCACTGACTTGATCTCACCTTTCTGTATTCTGAATAAGGTGTTGGTTATCAGCGTCTCCTCAGCATCGCTCAGTTCACAGGTGTATGTTCCCTCATGATGTGAAGATAACTTCTGTAGCTTGAGGCTTCCTGACTCTGACACATTCTTCACCTGCAGCCCCCACCTCTCTGAAACTGTGTAGAGGATGTCCCCTCTGGTTCGGGTCAGGATGATCTGACTGTGGTTGAATCTCCAGGTGAGACTGAAGTTGGTCAGTGAGGTGTGTGAGGCAGTGCAGGGGATTGTTGTTTCAGTGTGTGAGCCGCTGACAGAAGCTGAAATAATTTAACAGAAGAACAAAACACCAGTCAAGAAAACTTCAGAGGACTTAGATGATATTCTAGTTATCCTGCAGGCAAGAGAGTGTGTGAGGTGTTGTTTGGTTAGGCTCCTGAACAGTGGAATTGTTAAGTGGTTTTGCTGTTTTATTTTTTTTCTCTTTGTCAGTTTGTGGTTTATTTCAAAACCCAGTTAACTCAAAGTAATTTCTTAAACATTAGCAGGTTTCTTTTATAAAAGAGTGTAATGGAGGTTGATGGGAAAGGCCTTTCTTCTTCAGGTATTTGGTCTTAAACCAAACAGAGCAACACAGGTAAAGCATCATCAAAGTCATCAGGGCTTCTGGGGGAAGAGGATCGTTAGGGTACACAGATGTGTCTTAACTAAATTTCATGGCCATTTCTCCAACAGTTAGTCAAGATAGTTCACTGAAAAAACATGACTGTCAGCTTCATGGTCACACCAGAGAGAAAATAAAGGCATTGTCATAGTCACCTCACTGCATTAGTGGTTACCAGCTCGTGGTGCTGGAGGGGGATCATCAAAGTCACAAGGGTTCAAGCTCTGGGATCATGCAAGTCTGTGCAAAATGTGATGGCATGTTATTAGTTGTGATGAGGAATTGTAATTATTTACTTGCTACCAGGGAGGACTCTGTTATTATGTAATGAGGAGCAAATATAAACCTGATTCCTTGGGTTAGTGGACAGATGAGTGTTTGACGTAATGATCATGTAGTGGCATTGATGTAGCTGAGAGCTGAAATGATTCAACACAAAAATGAAAAAACATTGACGCATGAAAATTCTCTTAAAGGGACAGTTCGACATTTTGGCAAATTCGCCCACTGCCATAATCCCTTTAGTCTTATGAGTAGGTTTGTTTACCTTTATTTATAAACATTACGACACATACCACGGGAGTACCTGCACTAAACGTGCGCTTTTGAAATCACTCCACCCAGCAGCCGTGTCTGGGATGTAGTTCCAGCTTTGCATTTGCCTAAAAAAACAACTCCATCTTGTAATGCTACAGTATTATTTCATAGCGTGGTGAATGTGCAGGTCACAACTTGCCCACCAGAGCATTTTGGAGTTGTTGGATTGTGTATTTGTGGAGAACCGGAAGTTCCATGAGCCTCTGTAGAAGCTCACATCTCTCCCCCGGCAATCTCAAAACAGCTGGCAGTGACAAATAAAGGTAATGAACCTACTCATAAGACTAAAGGGATTATGGCAGTGGGCGAATTTGCCAAAATGTTGAACTGTCCCTTTAAGTTTCATCGTGACTGTAAAAATATCTTCATTTCAGTCAGACAACTCTGGATAGAGTTCAGTATTTTTATTGAGCATACACACTGGCCTAACTGAAGCATGTGTAGATAATTTTAGCATCTCTGCAGCAAGTTTGGCGCCAGGCTCTTTCTCATTTATTCATTCCCTGATAAATGATCCGCTCAACAGACATTACAGGCAATCAATAGCACAGCATAGAAACAGAGCCCACAGGTGGATGCTGGGGAGGTGGTGGGATGCAGCCAGAGCAGCAGCAGCAGAGCAGCAGCAGCAGAGCAGCAGCAGCAGAGCAGCAGTTAGCAGCAGCAGCAGAGCAGCAGCAGCAGAGCAGCCAGCAATGATCAGGTGAGCAGGGGATTGACATATCCCACCCTCATCAGATGAGGTTAGAAGGTGACTGATCAGCTGATCAGTATCGGCGCAGCTTGAGTTGTCCGCCTGAAGTAGCTCTGCATCAAAAACACTCACTTGGTTTAAACAAAGTGGCTCTCCTCCTGTTTCTGTCAGTGCTGACGGTGCAGGTGTAGATCAGATCAGGAACTGAAGATATCAGAGAGCTACTGATGTTATAGAGCAGCTGCCCAGTCTTCTGGACTTCTGTTGTGTTCTTGAAGGTCCCACTGGATGGAGGACTGGTGGACCAGGTGAGCTGAGGCTCAGGGTAGATCCCCTCTGAGCTGCAGGTGATGTTGTTTTCTTCCTGCTGAATATTAACTTCACCAGGAGCTGCCAGAAAAAGAGAAAAGACCTTGATGTGGATGACCGTTTTTGTAAAATATGAATATTTAATTCAGCTTGACAACAAAGTGAACGGTTGTCTGTGTTTATTGTGTTTGTCATACTGTCCACTTTCACTTTCTTTAACTGACTGGACCAGTGCACAAATATATAAACCAGAGACTAATAGCAGTCCTTTTATATGCATGCTTTTTTTCTCATACCTTCTACTTTTAGGATGATGAATGACTCCTGGTTGCCAGTGATGGTGCTGGTGATGCACTTGTATCTGCCCTGGTCCTGAACCTCCAACCCTGTCAGCCGCAGGGAGGCGTTTCCTCTGGAGATCTGGTCCTTGAACAGAGACGTCCTCCCTCTGAAGCGCTGGTCCTGGTGTGCCAGCTGGTCTTGGTCGTAGTAGTAGGAGTGCAGCACAATATCTCCAGGTAACAGATGCCAGTGAACGACTGCTTCCTTCCCGCCCTGGAAGCTGCATGGTAAGATGCAGCTCTCCATGAAAACACAGGACACCTCAGTGTCTGGAAGATCTGGTAAAGACATAAGCAACACTCACTTAGTTTAGATAACACACTAGACACACACTCACAGACTCAGTGTGGAATAATGAAAACACGTGATATCCCACACAGTTACAGGAAAATGGAAGTAGGACAGGCCCCACCCTTTAACTTTGACTTTCTGTCTCTGCCATCTCCCATCCCATTTTCTCACGATACAGAGTCTGAACAAATTATTATTGACCTAATATAGATCTAGTTTTCTTAATGCCAGTATGACGTGGTACATGTGGTCATTACAGTGAGACAGACAGAACAGAGCAGGCTGGTATGACAGCACTGATTTTGAGCCACTGACGTCTCTTTACGCTATGAAGGCCCACGTGCCACGGCTCGACTAAAAACACAGTAGCGACACACGTCACTCACTCACCTCCTTGAACGGAAGTCAGGAGCCACGGGAGGAGCCACAGGACAGACAGGTACACGGTGAGACCATGGTTCATGTCTGTGGTTTTGGAGCAGGAAGTGGGAATGACTTCGGGGAAAACCCTGCATGGACCACTACTGCCACCCTCTGGTGACTGACAGGAACAGCAGGTGAACGTGCAGCGGCCGCGAGACAGGGACACTCAAACATAAGCACAAGGCAAAACAGAGGTGTTTGTAGAGCAGTTTATTCGCTGACTGAAAAAATAATTTAGTTTCTAAAAAAAAAAGAAGACCGTTTTCTACAAAATTGACCGTTTTCTATAAAAAAACGAAAACTAAATAAGAAGTACAATGAACAGTGAAAAACTAGAACTAAATGAAATTGCAGATAAAATCAGTTTTCATTTACTACTGTACTTTTTCTACTGTGTCCTACAACGGGCTGCCTCCACAGGGTGGCAGCATGGTGCAGCAACAAGATGCTGAGAAGGCATTTCAGGAGTTGTCAGCAGTGGCTCTCAAAGTTTAAGGAAGACAACATGGGACTATTTTCAAATACGACCCACAGGCAGAGAAGAGTAAGTGTATGGTGATGAGGACTGATGGGAACATTTGTGTGATGCATCTTAAAGGGAAAAATCTCACACATTTGAAAGTTCAAGCTCTTAAATCAAGACTTTCCTCCTGATACCTAAAAACCTGAAACTAGATAAAAAACGAAGTGAAACCTGCTGAATCACTTGTTGAACAAACTAAAACTAAACTGAAAAAACAAACAAACTGTAAAACTATAAAAATAAAAGCTAATGAAATGTTCAAAACCTTGATTGGATCTATACAAAAAATTGAATTTGACAATGTCAGGTTTATTTTTGTTTGTTTCTTCATATGTTTTCAGTCACCTCACTGTAGTTTGTGTTTACATTGGTGCTTCCTGCTTTTGGATAATGAGGGATCAAGCACCCAGTGGTGAAAAGGTTGTCTCAGCTGGACATGTACATGCCCACTGCTGCAGCAGAGTGAAAATCCTCTGTTGATTACAGGACTGAGAGACAGTCTGCATGGTCTGCTGTTGTCGTTGATTATCCTTCTGTTATTCACAGAGTCATCTAAATTACATAGACTCCAGCCTTTGATTAGGCCTATTTATTTATTTCCCTTTGTGTCTTAATTAAGACATTTTGTGAAAATTGTATTTACATTATGTGTATTTACAATATATTTTCAATGCTGATCAAGTGTTGAAGCAACAGAATTTGTTAACATAGATCATAGTGGACAGTCTGCAGGTTTAGGTCTGTCCTCCCTGTGTTTCTGGTGTATTGGCTGACTGCTCTATTAGCTGACTGGCTGGTGGGCTAACAGCGACCCTGCTGCCTCCCCTGTTTCCACCTCTTCTTTATTTGACTGGAGCAGGGAGCTGTAGGTCGTGACATCATCACTCTGAAGACGTTTTGATTCAGTTACATCTTCTCTACCTTGCATTTCTCTGCAAACAAAATAAAATAGAAGGCAGTTATATACATATATGAGACTAAAACATATACACGTGTGTGTGTGTATATACACAGTATATATAGTATATATATAATATATATGTAAGAAGAATGAAGGCTCAAAACAAATTTGATACATGTTATATAAATGTCTCTCAGAGAGTTTTATGTTTCCATGACATGCATTCAATTCAATTAAAAAGTAAAGTTTCAGTTGGCTGACACTCTGATTCTCATTGAGATCATCTTTATAGATTTCAAGATTTCAAGTGAAGGGAAAAAAATTAATTGGTTTATTGAGTAAATCCACTAATGGTCTAGAAAACAACATGGAAATTGCAAACAGTGTATTCTCATTTTCAGCTGGTTTACTTACTGTAGACAGTAGTTCATGCAGTGCTGCCCTGTGTTAATCTGTTGACCTGAGGTTATAAACCAATAAAACATTACCAATACAAACAAAAACTAGAAATGGATTGTAAAAAGCAAAGGAAGAACATGACTTTACCTCTTGTCTTTTTCCACCAGCGTACAAGAAGGACTGCTGCTATGACCACACCAATACCTACAGCCACTGTGGTTATAATGATTCTGATCAAATTCTCTGAAACACAAAAGGTCAGTTACTTGAAGTTTCCCATGATGCATCATGAAGAGTATTCTGGTCATGCAGATGTTTCAGATAACAGTTCCTCACCTTCATCTTTCTTTATCCTCACAAAGGTGTTGGTTATCAGCGTCTCCTCAGCATCACTCAGTTCACAGGTGTATGTTCCCTCATGATGTGAAGATAAGTTCCGTAGCTTGAGGTTTCCTGACTCTGACACAGCCTCCACCTGGTGCCTCCACCTCTCTGAGACTGTGTAGAGGACGTCACCTCTGGTTTGGGTCAGGATGATCTTGGTGTGATCGAAGCTCCAGGTGAGACTGAAGTCTGTGCGGGAGACGTTTAAGGGCGTGCAGGGGATTGTTATGTTAGAGCTGGACGAACTGACAGAATCTGAAATGATTTAACACAAAGGTACAAAAAATGAGAAAACATTTTTTGAGATACTAGATCTCTCAAGTTTCATAGTGACTGTACATACAGTGCTGTGAAAAAGTATTTGCCCCCTTCTTTATATCTTACTTTTTTGCATTTGTCACACTTGAACGTTTAAGATCATCAAACTAATTTTAATATCAGACAAAGATAACCCAAGTAAATATAAAATGCAGTTTTTAAATGTTCAACATGAGCCTCATGTTTCATTTATTAAGGGAAAAAAGCCCCCCTTGTTAAATCATGAACTAACTGTGATAAACCAAATTTTTTGGAAAGCTGAGTTCAGTGTCACTGTCCATGCCCAGGCCTGATCACTGCCAGACCTGTTGAATCAGGAAATCACTTCAGTAGATTTCTGACAAAGTGATGGAGTCTCAAAGATCTCAAAAAGCAACACATCATGTCATGATCTAAAGACATGCAAGAACAGATAAAAAAAACAAAATCATTGCTATCTATCAGTCTGGAAAGTGTTACAACGCCATTTCTAAAGCTCCAGTGATCCACAATGACAGCCTTTATCAACTAATAAAGAAAGCTGGGAACAGTGGTGACAACCTTTCTAAGATGGCTGCCCTACCAAAATACTCCAGGAGCACAGCAACAATTCATCCAGGAGGTCACAAAAGAATCCAAAACAACTTCCAAAGAACTGCAGGCCTGAGTGAAGGTCAGTGCTCATGATTCAACAATAATAAAGACACAGGGCAAAAGGTGAAGGTGAAAACCACTGCTGACCAAAAAGACCAGAAGATCCAGCCTTTTTTCTCTTAATAAATGAAATCATCGTTTAAAAACTGCATTTTATATGCACTTGGGTTATCTTTGTCTGATATTAAAATTTGTTTGATGATCTTAAACATTTAAGTGTGACAAATATGCACAAAAGTAAGAAATCAGGAAGAGGGCAAATACTTTTTAACAGCACTGTATCTTTATAAACACTCACTTGGTTTAAACAAAGTGGCTCTCCTCCTGTTTCTGTCAGTGCTGCCGGTGCAGGTGTAGATCAGATCAGGAATTGAAGATATCAGAGAACTACTGATGTTGCAGAGCAGCTGTTCAGTCCTCTGGACTTCTGTTGTGTTCTTGAAGGTCTCATTGGATGGAGGACTGGTGGACCAGGTGAGCTGAGGTTTAGGGTAGATCCCCTCTGAGCTGCAAGTGATGTTGTTTTCTTCCTGCTGAATATTAACTTTACCAACTGGACCTGTAAAAAGAGGATCCTTGTTATGATGCATTAACACTACACAGATAAATGATTTGGTGTAAACACTGTGTGTTTCTCATACCATCCACTTTCAGGTGGACAAATGAAGTCCTCTCCTCTTTATTGATGCTGGTGAAGCACTTGTATCTGCCCTCATCCTGAACCTCCAACCCTGTCAGCTGCAGGGAGGCGTTTCCTCTGGAGATCTGGTCCTTGAACAGAGACGTCCTGCCTCTGAAGCGCTGGTCCTGGTGTGCCAGCTGGTCTTCATGGTTGTAGTAGGAGTGGACAAGATGATATCCTGGTGTCAACTGAAACCAGTGGATGACTATATCAGTGCTGCTCTGGAAGCTGCACGATAAGATGCTGCTCCCCATGAAAACACCAAACTCCCTCAGTGTCTGTAACACATCAGGTAAGACATCAGCAAAGTTACACTTTAGGTAAATTGCCACTACATTGGCTTTTTAGAAGTTAAATATAAAATTCTCAAAAATATTCAATTAAATAAATGACTTTTGACTCACATCAGCAAAAACAACTGAGATTTAGTTGGGTGCTAATTGTTCCTATGATATCATAAAAGTTGTCCAAACAATGTAACAAAGTGTTCAACAGCAAGATAGAACATCAGTAAAATCCTAAAGGATAATCAAACTAATCCAAGCAGGAATCTTCTTCCAATAATCTGCCTCATTACATAAATTTAGAAAGTGACACAGATCTGAAGGCTGGAGGCTGTAAACCTACAACACAGGACATACTTGACTTGACAGTGTACAACATCATGAGAGTGCTTGGAGCGTTGAAACAACACTAAGAAATTGACAGCATATTTATTTTGATCTGTCAGCAGTTGCTACAGTGAAACTTCACTCACCTCCTCTGCAGAGAGTCAAATTCCACAGAAAGATCCCAAACACCAAAATCATGTTATACTTAGCCTTGGTCATTCTCCTGTCCAAACTGAGCAACACTGCAGCGCTGTGCTGAAGAGAGAGATAAAAGGACATTTCAATACGTTACGGTAACGAAACTGGTTGTTAACGGTGCACCTTTGTGTTACTGAGTGCATGTAAAGCAGGATATTTACCAAGATTATATCTAAGTGACATAATATAGCTGTACCCTTATTAGTTTTAACTGTATGTTGTGAAAAAGTCTGTAGTCCATAAATACTTACTTCAAGGTTTGAATGTTTGATCATGGAGCAAGAAAAGAAATTCAGTTATCGCAGAACAGACATTTCCTGCTTTCTCTTTCTTCCTGGTCCCTGTCTGCTCCATGCTGCCAAAACAACATGTCCCAACTTGACAGACAGAGGCGAATGGAGAGAACAGCAGAGACCAGGTTTAATTCATTGTGCAGGGTTTTTTTTTCCAATTTATTTGCATTCCTTCCTCCTCCAGGGATGTGATTGGCCGATCAGTGATGAG
>OMNW01019418.1:4067-14724 GCA_900303245.1 Selene dorsalis | reverse complement strand
GCGCGTGTGTGTGTATTTGTGTGTGTGTGGAGCTGCACGTAGCCCATATACACACCCCGCTGCTTCTCTTGTGAGCTACGTGCTGATATCGCTGAGCGTGACTAAAGGAGCAGTCCGCCATGTTTTCAGCTACAGAGTCTAAAATACACACACACACACACAAACACACAAACAGCAAATAAACAAACTAAACAAACAAGCAACAGATCAGCCTGTGTCTGTGACTGTCATCACAGGGATCACCAGTCTCCAGTCTGTAGAGAGTTTTGATAAAAACTCTGATAATGATACTTGTGATAATGATGACTCCTCCTGTTCCAGTGAGTGCAGGCAGTCAGAGTGTGAGATGCTGGTTGGTTCTTATAGGTGTTTTTCAAGTCACTTGATGACACCTCACAATGCCCATTGAAGTAAAATTTAAAAAGAAGGCTGCTTACCATAATGTAGCACCGTTTTTGTGTCACTGTCATTTTCCCCCACTATCTATATATTTCTGTTCCAGGTGCAATACTCTTTCTCATTTACAAGCACCTTCCTATTATTATTCACATTTGTATGTTTTCTCACCTCTTCTTAAATGCATGTTTTTACTAGTCTTACATCTTAGCTACATGTGCAGAAGATCACCTGTTGCCACTTGCGTGTTCATGGTATATTTGCATCACTTTGTATGTTCATGTGTGCTTGTCTTGTCTTGGTAAATATAATATCCTTCAGACACCCATTATCTGGTTTGGTGTTACGTTACTGTAACTCTAATACGTTAAGAGCAGTGTGTTAATGTGTTTATTTCTTGTTTTTTCTTCTTTTTTTCATGTTATTCTCCTCTGTCTTTGTCTCAGTACAGCACTTGTATCTGTGTTGGTGTCTTTTGGGTTCATTCACCCTGTAATCACATTACCCAGCATGCACCAGCCATGTTTGACCAGTTGATGATAACATCACTGATCAGTGGTCACCACTGATTAACTCACAGTCTCTTTCACTTTAGTTTCCATGGTGATTGTTCTAGTCCATCCTGGTTTTCTTGATGCTGCAACAGGCCATTATGTTTCAGAACAGCACTGATTATTTGTCAGTTATTACTGATCACAATGGCATGTGTTGTTTTAAAGGTGCACTCCACCAGTTTTAGGCATGAATGATTGTTTCTACGTTAAACAGGTGGATGATGTCATGTATATCTCTGATGGTCCGGGAGAAGGATCAATAATCGGTGATCAGTAATCTGTGATTTTGAGTTTGGCAACAGAAACTGTCACTGAGGAGCTTTGTGATAGTCAGCAAAACTCTGATATGCCATGACACAACTCGCCTCATGTGTGTGCGTCTGTGTGCGTGTGTGTGCGTGTGTATGTGTGTGAGTGATTATTCACACCATGACTGTATGAGTGTGTCATGACCTCAGCACCAACTTTTGCCAGAGATCTGATGCATCTGCCATGTTTCTTCATTTCCCATTTGACAGTGAAGCTATGATCATGACTGGTTTGACTTAAGCTGCTGATGCTTACAAAGAACTAGTTAAATTAGTTTCCATTTTGAAGTTGCAGCAACTTCATAAAATTAATTAAACGCTTCTAAGTTGGATTTCAAATTAAGTGCATATAAGGTCAACATAACTAGCTTTTCAAGGTAACTGCTTTCCTAGATATTTTAGATCAACCTGTCACATTTTACAGTAATTTATTCATATTTGCAGTGTCAGAAATAGTTTTCTAAGTTAAGAGCTGCACTGTGTGTGTGTGTGTGTGGGTGTCATCTCACTGAACACACTCAATGAACGCTGGATTCTCAGCTGATGGACGTGGTCGACGTGCCCGCTCACACTCAGACTGTTCTGCTGAACCCTGACTCAGTTAGTCACAGCAGGATGTTACAGTGCACATGCACACACACACAAACACACACACACACACACATTCAGCCGTCACTGAATCAGCAGTTCTGACTCAATGTGTGTTTCTAAATGTCAGACTTACTGAACTTGAGGAAAGAAGTTCAACAAATGTGAAGAGTTGAACTTTTTTCAGTTTAAGAGTCACTTCCTGCTTCAACATGAAGAATTAAAGTTGCAGCTTCATCATTTATTTATTATCATGAAATGAAAAAACTTAATTTAATCTCTCAGGATTTATTCATTCAACTCTTTATTTCATCTTTGACTTAGGTCCTGAAAATCAAGACTAAAAACTTATTCCCCTTAAGTCAGCAAGAAAAGATGAGTTGATTCAACTTAATTCATGTGTCTCGTGGCCCAGAGAATTGACCAATCACAGGCATGCAGCCATTAGAGGACAACGATCTGAAACATGACATGATAAAACTGAACAGATGGTGTCCAAACAAAGAAACATGGAAGACGGTGTCTCCATCCAGAGGTCATCAGAGGTCACTGATGTGCATAATCCATCTGATAGACAGGTGAAAGGTTTGTCTGAGTCTCCGCCCCCACCACACCTCTCTGTGTTTTCATGTTCACACATCATTTGGAAAAATATCCTCATAATAAAAAGACTTCCTTCTTCTAGAGGACGAACAACGACTGTGTTTTGGTTGCATAGAGATCAAAACAATCTTCTGAAAATCATCAGTGATTGGAAAATGATCATCAGGTACTGAGTCTATAAAGATCATGTATTGTTTATGGTTCTCTGTGTGATTCTTTAAAGGGACATTCCAGCCATTTTTACACATCAAGATGCCCAGGTGTATTATGGGACACGTAGGAGTCAGTGTTAGGATTAGGATTAGGGTCAGGCCAATGTTCTCATCCACAGATTTGAACCACACATATCTTGAGTATAATAAGAAACAAAATGAGTAAAATCTATGAAAAATCAGCTTAGTCTGGTTTCACTTTTGTCCTTTAGCTGCCATCTCTCACTCTGTCCTCCCTCCTTTAATCCATCACCCCTCCATCTCCCGGTTGGGCAGTGGAGGTGAAGACTCCTCCTCCTCCACTTGTTCCACCTCAGGTGTATGGTCAGGGGCATGCGTGTCCTGTTTGCATTTCTTGCTGACCTGAGCGTAAATTGAATCCCCGCTTCCATCTCTTAACTCCACCGAGGCCCCGCTTCCTGCACTCTCTTGCCGTTCCGGCTCCTGATTGGTCGGTGGTGGTGACGATGGCGAGATGATGGTATGGTAGATGTGGTCGGAGTCTGGAGGGGCAGAGCTACCATCGTCTGTACACAGAAACACAGAATTAAACACTGACATGCGTTGTGTTGTCTTGTTGGTATACACATCTTCACTGAGCAAGAAGTGACATTTTCAGGTGTTTAATTTTGTCTCACATGATGTTTAGATCCCAAAAATATGAAGTTTGAAGGAAAGCAGCAAACTTATCTGGAATCTGTGACATTTGATATATTTTTTCTATATAATTATTTCAATATAAATAAATAAATAATCAGTGACCTTGTTTCTGTGACGCCCTCAGCTGGCTCCTCCACAACATGACCTCCACTGGATTCGACTCTGAACACAGACACACATACACAGAGCATGGGGAGCTGTGCATAAAAACAATTAAAGGTAAAAAAACAAAAAACTACAGTTGTGACAAGATGTGACATACCATCACCTCCAGCTGCAGCTGATTCTCCTCCTGTCTCCATCACAGCGGCACCTCCATTGGTCTTAATGTCTGAGTACACACACACACACACCATTGGTTTAGATTCCTTTGGCTAAATCACCAATACACAACAAAACCCAACGGCATCTGATCTGACAATTGTAAGTTTCCTGGTGGTTTTAGCAGACACGCTCTGTCCTGAGTGAAACACCTGAGAACAGGTAGATAGTTTCTTCTTCATCTTCATTATTTTCTCCTCCTTCTTCTCCTCCTTCTCCACTGTGTTACAGTTTGTATGAAAATAAAGTTTGATTGATGAATTGATTGGTTGATATAAGAGATCCCTGGTTTCTGATTGGCTCTCATTTTAACCTCTGTTCAACATCTGGTCTCAGTCATAGTTCAGGATGTGTTAACCCCAGTGATACCATGGTAACAGCACTACTTCAGTTCCCTGAAAGTAACCTGATCGTACACACACACACACACACACACACACACAGGCTCTCAGTGTGGTCACAGACCTTGGTTGTTCTGTGCTGCCCCCAAGTGGCTCCTCCAGGGAGTGAATGAGTTTTCTTCATGACGAGAAAACACACACACACACACAAACACACACACACACACACACACAGATTGATAAGTGATAGAAAATATATAGAACTTTAATATTGTTCTTACAAAGTTTAATTTCTAACAATGAGACATGTATTTTGTTGCTGTTTTAATCGACAGCTCTGTGCAGCAGGAAGTGACACATGTTTGATCTCATCTCAGGTGTGCTATCATCAAACCTAATTTTTCACTTATCACTCATTATCACTTCTTCACTCTCACTCTTGTCTGTGTAGTCTTTTCTTTTTTTTCTTCCTGAATTCGTCATTCTTGTTATGATTGTCTGTGATCGTTCACTCACCTTTTTCATCGCTTTGAATCTCACTAATCATTGGATTCTCTCTTGCCGTGTCCTCCAGCTTCACCTGTCAAGAGGCAGCATGTCAATCACTCAACTGACCATTTAATTAAGACAAAAGCTCAGAGGACTCTCTCCTCCTCAAAGGTCACTCACCACTCTGATGAGAGATGAGGGGTTTTTGTCTGTGTCAGAATCTCGCAACTCAAATGAGCGTCTGAAAACAAAAGAGAAGAAAAACAGACAAGGTTGTTAGAGCCAAACAAATAAAATATCTAGTATCAATTAATTACACGAGTGTCCATAGTTGATTGTGATAAATCACAAAATCTATTGCACATTTGTACTTGTTCTAAATGTACCTTAAAGGGATATTTCTCAGGTTTTTAATTCTGGACAAATATGTTTGTCTTACACAAATGTAACCTTATTACAAAAATCAATATTGTCCAGAAAAGGCCTGCTCAAATAATAAAATGACAACTCCATTCAAGGTACGTATGGTGGCCCTGAGAGCCCAACACACTGCAACTGAGAAAAACATGCTACAAATTGTGTGTTCTAGAGCCATGAGCCCTCTTGTCCATATAGCAGAGACTCCAAACGCCTTCAGTCCTCTCACATTAACACAACTGAAGGCTGCAGCTTCTCTCCATCATCAGCTCCCTCTCTATGCAGCTGACTTCATCCACCAGGGCTGAACTAACAAACAGGATGGAGACAGTTCCTCCCCCTCTTGTCAGCGCCCACTGAAACTAATGCTTAAAATCTGACAGCTCACTGTAACATTATCACCTGCTTCAAACTACAGGCCAATGGCTAAAATGACAGAAAAGATATAGTGACATTTAAAGGAAATCACATTTACATCACACACCCTATAGCTTTCATCTACTTTAAATGAATGAAGCTGCTGAGTCTTAGTTTACATCTAAACTGAACCATCAGACTGTAAAGTGTTGAGAGTGAGTGAGTGCCATAGTTTCAGAGCTCGTTATTGACCCCCTTTCCTAGAAATGATGCTGTGGTGATGATAACATAACTTCTTTCTGAATCCCGTCAATCAGTATTAACTGCTCCTCTCACTCACAGGCTTCAAGCTAGCATTTAGCTTGAGCTGCTCGAAGTCAGACGGAGATTCCCACATGCACTGAAACAGTAAACGCAGTGTAGAGCGTCAGTCTGACAACTGAACAGTTTGATGCTGGTCTCAGATAAGTCATGTTGTAAATCTGAATTAGAATCAGCTCATGTTATCATAAATATCAATAATTAAGTTTTAAGGATCCTAAATCTCTGGTCTCTATGAAGTTGAAAAAGAAAAATGTTTAGGATGTTGGTATTGACTATTTTCAGAGGCGGATTAATCCACATTTGCAGCTGTGCTCTGTGGCTCAGAGGAGTTGGGTAAATCATTGTTTGCATAATGAGGTATATGAGATTTGTTGAGAGAAATGATCTGAGCTGACCTGCCGCAGTCGCTGCACAGAGCTGTGAGAAAGATGGAGAGGAGCAGGAGGAGGACGAAGAAGCCCACGACCCCGGACGACAGGAACCAGGAGGCGGTGACCTCTGCTCCGATGGCGGCCATGATGTCTGAGAGAGGCAGAGACCAGAGGAGTGTGAAGGTGTCGAAGAAGAAGAAGAAGAAGAAGAAGAAGAAGAGGTGAGGCATGTGCATGTGACCTCTCTCTGTGACCTCTCTCTGTGACTGTGCAACAGGAATGTATCACAATTCAAATTTACTGAAGGCAGGACTGACTCCCTGCCCTGACACACCTGGGATCGGCAGCTCTCAGGTAACTCATTTATGTCTGAGGAATTTCAGAGCTGAGATTTTCATTTATGGACAGTCAGAGGTCAAACTTCAGAGAGATAAAAGGATAAAAAAAAACAGGATGTCACAGAAACAAAGATTAAAATGAAATATAAACACATTTAAAAGGAGAACAGAAGTGGGGTAATGGTCATGTTTAAAGCTTCATACAGTATAAAGGTAGATGTCCATGAGTAGTGTGTCCTATATTAATACTGTGAAAGTATAAAAGCCTTAGTCACAGAGAGGAATGGGCAAAGTCTATATTCAGAAACTGAGCCTTACAACCAGCTGCCAGGACTTCTGTGAGGATTTGTTTTACCTGAAATCTGCTCTATTTTTATTGGATCTCTCAGAAAACAGTCAGCCAATCAGTAGAGAGGCTCAGATCCTCCTCTCTGATGGGCTGACACCAACCTGTTGTACTCCATGAAGATAAGAGAGAAGATGTAAAACTACACTGAGATGGTTTTTATATATTTCTATGAAATACACACAGGAGAAAAGTAAACATAGAGCTTAGATGAGATGAGGGTTGATCAGAAATCATTCAATAATTGAGTTCTAGAAACCAATGACTGTTTCTTTCTTTTGAACAGCTACTGATGTCAATATCAGGCACTAAATGAAAATGTGCTGGCGGATGTTTGACTTCAGTTTCTGTGGACATGCAAATGCAGAGCGAGGATCAGATGGGGCTGCAGAGTGAAGCCTGCAGCATGTTTACTACAGCACATACTCACAGACTGTGTCCTGTCTGAAGAATATCATATTTTAATTGATTCATACAGAAACCCAGTGGCGGCTGCACAAGCTTTGGTTTGTCCTGATCATTAACATGATGGATGGCGGCAGACAAAACAACTGAACTGTGACGGTCCGCAACCATGCAATGTTGACTGTCTGTTACATAAACATCACTGGGTCAACAAGAGGCTGTGTTTACTTTTTAACACCATTAAACAACAAATAATTTTTTGAGTCCTGAAAAACGGAAGAAATATTCAGAATCAGACATGTTCAGAGGGGGAACACCACTCAGCTGTTGTTTAACTCGTGACTCGTGCTTATCCGTTATGTTGCTATGCTGTGTTTCATATTTATACACATGTTGTTTACTGGTGGTTTAAATTTTTACCTCTTCGCAGTGGTTTCACTGTGGTGTAGATGTTGTTCACCTGTTGCTGAGCTCTTGCCTACCTTGCTCTTTCAGCTCAGTGTAAATCGAAGCGCCTTCATCATCCTGACCGATCCTGTTACACAAGGAATTGATGCACACTTGTGAGTGTTCGTAAAGGAACATTTCAACACTCTCACATCTGCCCATTAAATTCACTAAGGTCACTGTATTTGTTTCTGTCCATGTGAATTCTCTGCCGACCAAATCGTTATTCATAAAGATGAAGATGAAATGACAGCTTTAAATGTTAAATTTGTCAGGTGAAACAACAGCGGAGCCTCGTGTTGACACAACCAATAAATGTAAATATTCCTCTCATATGAAATTTATCCTTACACTTACATCACACACGTGTAATAAGATCACATTTCCTGTTCTGTGGGCAAACAAACTGAGGACTCAACTCTTAACACTCAGTTCATGTGTTTTATCATCAAAATACTGTTTGAGTTATTTTCTATGCAGCATAATGTGTCTCATAGAATTATAATTACTGATACTGATATTAATTCCTTTATATACAGAGGGTCAGCATTAGCAAAAATAAAATAACCACATTGTTAGTTTATATTATTGAATGTTATATACAGTTATATATAATTAAATGTTATGGATGAATATTCAAATGGAAAACTTTGTTTTTCTGTTTCGATCACTGCTGTTAAATGTTGCGTGTGTGTGTTTTCACGCATATGAGCAACATCTCACAGAACCACACAGGATGTAAAATCAATGGAATATCAGCAATGCAACAATCTTAAACTATTAATATACAGTATATTCTATATACACATTTCCATTATTTCCCAAATGTCTCCAGCAGTTACCACTGTTTCTTCTGACTTGTTTTTGTTCATCTGATATTTATTTATTTAAAAATATGGACCTTTGGGAGTCTTTGTTGTGAATATTTTATCATTTACGTCTGTTGATTTTACTGCAGGATAGAACAACACAGACCGATGACATCATCAAACAGAAAACTGAATAAAAGTCTGAAATCAGCTGTTGTGAAGTGAGTGAAGGTTCGTACCTGTGCAGGCAGCTGGGAGCTCAGCCTCAGTCTGTGCGTGTGTGTCTGAGGGGAGTTGTTCCTGCTGCAGGTTTACTCATTGACAGACTGAACAAACACTGAGCTGCTCTGCTGTTTGAGCTGCGCACACACGCACACAGACAGACAGAGAGAGAGAGAGAGAGAGAGAGGGAGGAGGAGGAGAGAGAGAGAGAGAGAGAGAGAGTCATGGATGATCCTCTGTCTTAACTTTTAATGTTAATATAACTCATGGATGGGATTTGTCTTGGTTTCTTTCATTAGTGACATGGTGGCTACAGGTAGTGAGATGACTAACATACTAATGTAACTGAAGTGGGTGGGGCCAGTGGATCAGGAAGTGGTTTATAATATTAAAACCAGTCTGAATTATTTCACATTTGTTTCTGAGAAATCATTTATTTCTTAGTAAGGTGAAGGGGTCTCTAAGTACTTCAATACCGAGTACTTCAATTAACCTCGGCTGCCGTTGCCAGGGTGATGAATCAGCGAGACTGGTGTGAAATCACTGACAGACACTGACAAGCAAGAATTCAAAACTTTTCAAAAAGTTTTGTCAGCACTGTATTGAAACTCTGCAATCAGACATTTTTGGTGAAATGCACCTTGGGAGTTGTAGTTACCTGTCAGTACAAGCAGGTGAGTTTCTCATTAATCAAAATTTTTTTGTTATGGCATCACACACATGGGTACATGGGACGCTGATGTTGCATTCACACACTCTGACGGAATAGGAAAAAATAAAAACCTCCTGCAGAGCCACTCCTTGTGTCTGGCTCTGTTTTTACACTGAGACACAATGTCTTTTTCTGCTGTCTGTATTTTTAGTTTCAAGTGACAGACCCAAGTCGTTTAGTTTATGAATATCAAATACCTATATGAAAGGTCCATAAATAGTGATTAATAAAACACCAATAAAATATCTTTCAGTGTACTGTAGCGCCACCATCAGGACAGACTCTGCTGGTCGGGTTGTTAAATCATCAGTAATGTTGCTGTATTGAATATGAGTGGAGTCTGTAATAAAGGGCAAAGCGGGCGTCGGTGGTGTTGTGTGACAGCTGTGTCTAATAAACGTATTCAACCTGAGTGTGCGACATTATCTGCTGCTCCACCCAAACACTCCAACTGACACTTACTGCTTGACTGGCCGAGCGAGGCCTGTGGAGAAGTGAGAGAGAGATAACAACAATCCACTGTTGGTGTTGGAGTTATAAGGTGGAGATAACTTCAGTTTCCTACACAGATGTTTGTTGATCTCTTGCTGCCTCCACCCAGACATACAAAAGAGTTTATCATTCAGATTTTACCGTGTTCACTTGATCCTTGAGGGAAAGACTTCAGCTTCGACTTAAAAAAAACTTTATATATCTGTCTGTTACTTGATTTGTGTAAAAAGCATCAGTGTGTGTAAGATGCTCAGCAACAACAGTCTGTACACACGTGCCACATACAACTGTAGACAGCTCATCACCCAGTGTAGTGGTCAATGAGACTATTAAAGTACAAGTAAGAGACATAATAGACAAATACACATTAAAATGCCAAATGAAAAGATTAAAAAAAGTCTTTGAATTGAGTATAGAATTTGTCATTTCTGACATTTTATAGACTGAGCAACATGGAAGATAAAAACTGTATTTGTATTGATTATGAACTAATAGCTGTTTGCAGCTGTGCAGTTTATTATTAGACACGGAAAACATTCATTTATTCATTGACCTTTCACCTTTAAACCTTTACTTTAACTTTGATAGAGACCTCATTTACAGTGAAGTGGAGCAAAAAATAAAGTAAAAGATGCTCAACACAAGAAACAACAACGTTGAGCTCATACATAAGTGTGTCAGGAAACAAAAACAGATAAAATGACAAAAAAAAAAGTCAAGAAATAGAGCAACAATAAAAGAACAACAAAACATTAAAAATAAATTAAAATCTATAATAATAATTAGAATATTAAAGCGAAGGTGTGCAGATCAGCTAAAACAGGAACATGTGGGAGTCAAGTGTGATTTAAAAAAGCGTTAGATATTTCTGCTGCAGGTGTTCCATGTTGCAGCTGCACAGTAAGAAAAATCTGAGCTCACTGAAAGCAGTCGGCACCTGCAGAG
>OMNW01019412.1:16097-30881 GCA_900303245.1 Selene dorsalis | reverse complement strand
CCGTGTCCCGGTTACAGGTCCTGGTACCGGTTACGGTTCTGATGGTCCTGGTACCGGTACCGGTTCCGGTTCTGGTGGTCCTGGTTCTGGTCCTAGTACCGCTACCGGTACCGGCCCCGGTTCGGGTGGTCCTGGCCCCGATTCCAGCAAGGTCCCAGAAAGAATTATCAGTGTCCAGCCTAATGTTCCCATGCCAGCATGCTAGACTTGCAGGTCAGAGCTTCTTACTCCCCGTGTTAGAAACTTTGTTGCATAACAATAACAAGTATTGTAAACTTTGCTCTTCAGCTGACTTCATATTTCCCTACACACTAGTAAATCAGAGTTCATGACATGGCCTTTGGATCCATACCACTCGTTAACTGAGTGCATTTCATAGATAAATTAGCAAATAAGGAAAATCAACCATTAGTATCATATGTGTAGTTTGAAATGTGGATAATTAACAACTCAAAACCCCAGTACTCTGGACCAACATGTTAAATGGTAGTTTAGAAATCAAGAATGAGACCAAAACTGTCTAGCTACACACTAATCCAAAATGGTGCCCATGAAAAAGTCCTCACTTCACTAGTCGTGTGTTTTAATGCTGATTATTTCACTTTGTTTCTTAAAGAATCTGAGGTGGGACATTGAATCATCGGGTCATCTAGTGGGGGAAAGTTGCAAGTACTTCTCTCTAAGTGTAGCAGAAAGGGTGGTCCTCACTTCATCTGCACACTTACCTGGAGCTCACTATGATGCCCATACAGGAATATGTGTGTGTGTGTGTGTGTGTGTGTGTGTGCGCCTGCAAAACCTCTTTAGTTCACAGTGCTGGGAACAGCTGCAGGCAGGACTTCCTGTTCTGCACAGGAAACAAAATGGCGGAGAGTGGAAGGCCTGGAACAATGCTGTGAAAGTCAGCCACCACCCAGGTTAGGGAATGAGGTACTTGTGAATCACAGGGCAGAAAGGTGAGCGCAGCACGTCCCACTGCTGCTGCTGCTGCAGGAACCACATGTTGGAATACCTCTCCTCCAGTGGCCTTTGTGTAGAATTCAAAGAGGTCTTTCCATGGCAGGTAGCCTATACATGAAAGCAAAAGTACACAGATCATACTTCATTGTTAACTTAACCTCCTTTCACTCCAGTTTCTAGACATTTTACTATTAAATGTAAAAACAAAATGTATTTTAAAAGCTAGTTCACATTTCTGTACATGGTTAAAAATGCCAAAAGTTTTGGCATTCCTATGGAAGCTGAGCATTCACATTAAATTATGTTTGCCTCTTGCTATATAGGCACTACTGTAGGTATCAGGCTATGCCATCTTATATCTCCTGAGCACCATATTAGGCAACATTATTCTAATCTAAAGTAACTTTAAATTAACCAAACATGATGCTTTCAATTCCCACTGTCACCCAAGTAAAGAGCAGATATTTAGTAGCACTTTGAGATTTGTTTTAAATATGAAGTGCATTACAAATAAAAATATTATTATTATTATTATTATTATTAGATGTTCAGTAGTTTGACCCAGATTTAAAACTACACCGTACCTGCACAAGCTAATCTGCTGTGGATGGCCCCATCGGCAGTTTTATCTGAATGGAGTATCACCCCTACTTATCTAGCTCCACCGCTAGAAGTTACCAGTTAGCCAACAAAACAATTAGGTGTACAAAACAGTCACACACTTTTTCCTTTCTCATACACTTTGTCACAGAGAATTCAGGCTCCCTGCCAAAAAGACTTTGGTCATGAGCATTGTCACGTTTCAAAACGATGAGGATAGCAAGGGGGATGGAAGTTTATAGCTATGTCTTTGTTTTCAGGATGTTACACAGATACTATATTTAGTCTGTTAGAGATATAATAATCTACTTTGTGCCTGTTTTGTATCTTCTGTGGTCCAGGAACTGTCTCTCCAATCTGCCACTTTTCTCATGGCTGGAGCCTTGTTCTCCAATAATTGACATAAATAGGCAACTGGAAAAGAGTCATAGCATTGTAGGGCTGTATTTGAAGCATAATTATACGTCCTTATTTCCAGTGGTGCATTAGTGATGGAGTGGAGGAAGAGATTGAGGCAGTGAGGAATTTTAGACAATGGAAATATGTAGGCCAAGTTACTGCACAGCTTAAAACACCATGGTATTACATTACGTAACAGTGAATACTACTCCACCAGAGATTTCTGTACACTTTTTTCTTTTTCCAATCTAACCACCTACGGGCTCCTGATAATGCACCCAAAAATAGAGCTGGGATAAAAGCAAGATTAGAAAACATTTTGTGCACTGTCTAATTTCAAAGGCTTCATGTCATCATTTACAGTTATCAATGAGTTGCCACCTGTGAAAGCAGAATTGTAAAGCTGGACATATTTTCTCTGAGGTTTTTTTGATAGTGTCTTGTATATTTAATTAGACTTTAATGTGCAAGCTCAAAGGGACTCAACTGGGTATCTTCTTTTGTGATTAAATCTCTTTGTGGCTTTTTTCAGATTATAAAAAAGGAAGGTAAGACTCACATATTTAAGTATAAGGTAATAAACTATACACACATATATATGCTCATATATACTTGCATACACATGCACATGTATAAAATAATGAAAAAAAAACACAATATGCACATTCCTCCCTGCATCACAGAGGTTATGAGACATGTACTGCACCTAACGTCCGCTGAGCACAGACAGTACAATATAGATACAATAAGGGGGCAGCACAGTGGTTAGCACTGTTGCCTCTGCAAAAAGATCTGGGTTTGATTTACAGGCCTTGGGTTTTTCTGGGTGGAGTTTGCACGTTCTGCCTGTGCCTGCTCCCCACATTCTCTGGCCTCCTCCCACAGTGCAAAGATGTGCACACTGGGTTGACTGGCGACTCTAAATTGCCTGTAGGTGTGAAAGTGAGTGTGAGGGGGTTGTTCATCTCTATGTGTCAGCCCTGTAATAGTCTGGTGACCTGTTTAGGGTGTATCCTTCGCTTCCTGTCAGCTGGGTTAGCTCATCTCTCCAGTCCTTAAAACTGATCCACTCTTATGACTGCCAAGGTCTTAGTACTATTCTGTTTCCTGTTTAACAAAGCCAGGTTGACCCACGAACAACTGGTTATATTCTAAAATATCTGGAGCCATTGTCCAGGGAATCTGAAAAACATTCCTTTGTCTACTTCTTCACAACTTGTGTTTTGCATTTAAATGTTGCCAAACTCCTTTAAAAAAGTTACGAGGAAGCAGAGATATTTTGTCACATAAGAAATATCTGCACTACCAAATCGTTCCCCATCAGACATCTTTGTGAGTGAATAACAGAACAACACAAAAGACTGCTGCGCTGTCACCATAGGCTGAGAAGCCCAGGGGATACAATTTTTCAGGTGAGGAAATAGTTATGAACAGTATTTTTTGCTGCTGCCTTATCGCTCTTCACAGATGGCTTTTACTTTTAGACACACACCTGTGGGTACATCTGAGCTTTGTTGTGCATAACTGGCCTCCTGTCAGCCCTGGACAAATAGGAGAAAATGATGAAAGTCAACCTCCATGGTGTAGATAAGTGTGATTTGAAAGCAGAATGCGTGGCTGAGAAGATAGAAAAAAATATTTCTGCTTGATTTAAAGTCACATTCATCAAGTTTTCTAATTCATCAAACAACCCATTCCATTCATATCAGTTCAACTGCCAGTGATATAAGACATTATTAGTTTTTGGTGACTATAATAACAATCATTTAAGTCTTGGTCCTCTCGCAGTGTGGCTCTCCCAGAGAACCAGAGCAATGATGAGCAGACATCAAAAGTTACAGTAAGCTAGAACTAATCATTGGACTAAAATTAGAGGCTAATAATCTCTTCCACTGTTCAAGTTGCATAACTCCATTCCAAGTTCATTTCATGGTGTCTTAAACCAAAATTACAGAGACTCAGAGTCAATGATCATCTAATTTCACAGCGCAAAATTTTCTTTCAAGCATATGGTGCAATACAGACCTAAAGAAGCTTGAAGGAAAGATTTTTATCTCATTTAAATAAGTTTATCCTCATCGGGAATTATAATTGCTGCAACATGTTTATAAATCTAACTCATGTCCATGCAGGTACTATCTGGAAGACAAATGAAAGAACAAGAGGGCAAAGTTATGAGGGCATATTTTTGTCTCCATTCTTCAGTTTAATTGGCCATGTCACTTGAGCCTTGATGGCATATGCAGGCATGCATACAATATATTTTATGTACAGATTTCCAACTGTGATTCTTTGACCATCAGGTAACAAACATTGGGTAGGTGCAATACATGCTGCAATCCTGCAAATCTGTATAAATTTGACACTACTTGCTAAATGGAAAATGTGCTTTTTTTCCACGACAACAATAGTTTTTTTTTCTTCTATCTTATCCTGTAAATGACTGTTTGAATAGTTTGAACCAAATGCAATTATTGGCATTGAATATTTTTGATCACTTAAGGGCAGCTCCAAGAGTTTTTCATTGGGAATGTGTTATCTAACAGTGGCTTATCCAGCACACACTTAACACAGACAAACAACAAGATTAGCATTCATTTGCAGTTATGTGTGTGCCCAGGTATCAGTCCATTATTCACTGAACACTGAAATCTTTGGCTATTTAGCTTGCTAGACCTTTAAGTGCATCCACCAGCTAGCCACTTTGCAGGGTGATTGGTACTTCAAGAAGTATTTGCCAAAACAGTGCAATCTCCTTAGAAATAAGAGGAACCACAGCGCCAGTGCATTAATTCTCTGTGGACTTTTCATTACAGGCCATCTCTTTCATATTATATACAGTAAATATTCAACATCACAACCCTAAAGCAAAGAGTAAAAACAGGACCATATAATAGACATAGTATATATAATTCATTTTCGACACCTGATGTAGGTATTATCACAAAGGTATGAAAGAAGTCAATGAAGATGAACTCATCCAGAGTCTTGTGCTGTGACAGTAAATAATTGAAATTATTCAACTTGCCACCTCAGTAATTTCCTTAAACAGCAGACAGTTGACGGCTTATTAAAAGCTACAGTCTTTTTCTTTAATTGTTCTGGGAGTCGCTGTGTAGGTGGTTAGACCGACAGCACTCCTTTGTAGTCTCTCCACTGTAAGAATGTCTCTATAAGAATGGGAATTGGATGTGTGACATCTAAATTCATGTGTACTCAAGAAAGTGAGAATTTCCCAAGTTTTCAGCCTCTTCCTCTCTCTTCACAAGCTGTTGTGGCAGAATCCTGGGTTACCATGGAGACAGAATCACCCACATGTGTCGTCACGATGAGCCTCTTATCCATGACAACACAGCTGTTTCCTCCATCCTTCACATTTGGTACGTTGCTCATCATTTTGCACATTCTGCACAATACCTGAATCAAAGGAGCTTTAGTGCTCTACATCCTGCCTGAGTTAAACCTTCTATCACTGCTGCTGTGATGGGTGGCTCTGAGAGTTGTCACTGTGTTAAGTAATTTTTGAGCAATACAACCATATGTTTACAGGCATTTACTATCAGCCTCATACATTGGGAGATATACATATGAAGGAATACTTTTGAGCACTAAACATAAGAATAATAATATAAAAGAGATATCATATTTTTGCTGGAACCGGAGCAGCATCTTTATTTCTTCTTTTATCTATTTAGAGGTTAAATGGGACTTTTATCCCATCTATATACAGGGCAAAGTTTGTTTGTAGGATAGAAATAAATATTGTTTTGAACTGAAGATTTTGTCAACAAAATCTTTCAAGAGTTTACTCTGCGTCATAGTCACAAATATGGGCATTTCCTACAGCTGCCGTGGAAAACAAATTATTCGAACAAGTAATCTCACATAAAACGTGCACTGCACAGCATGACGCAAGTTATGGATACACCTACACAAGTAGAGACTGCGTCTGACTACAGAAAGAGAGGAAATTGCAGTGCCCACTCACTGTTACTCCGCCTTGAAGTGAGCTCTGGCTGTTCTGTGTTCCAAGCATTTACAAAAATGAACAGAGTGCAGGCAGAACTGCCAAGTTTTACTACAGGATTTATACAACATTTCCAACCTCTTACACTGGTGTGCACTGATAAACAGTGTAGTAGGATGGACTGAAATACATTTATCAGTCATTAAGCATCTGTCTGTCTGTCTCTGCCTGCCTGCCTGCCTGCCTACCTGTCTGTCTGTCTCTGTCTGCCTGCCTGCCTACCTGTCTGTCTGTCAGTTTGTCTGTCTGCCTGTCTGCCCATCTGCCCGTCTGTCTCTCTTGTCTGTGATGTAGCTGCTAACACTCAGGCTTTTGATCATTGTGTGCTCTCAAACTCATCAACCTGAGCTAACCTGAGAAGACATGACAGATCCCAGACTGACTGAATAAGTTCATGCAAAAGCTCACAATGGCTACATTAAAGTAATGGTGTTGAGAGCCTCATGGGCCGATTCAATGAATAACCTCTCTACTCCTGTTTAGTGCACTCAGGGTAAAAATAGTGAAATGTCCTTACTCTGACAACTTTTCAGTGGTGTCTAGTTTGTAGTAATGTAAATAATACAGTAATAAAATGAATATACTTGCAAGCTCCCATTAGCAGCATCCATAATCAAAATCACTCTATTTCTGAACTCTGAAGGCTGTTTATGTGACTCCAGAGCAGATGCACGGTGCATTTTCAGGTTATGTACCATCCATCCCTGTTAGCCATGACCTGACAGTTCTATAATGGAGGCCACAGCCTGTGGCTACAAGACCAATAGGTACTTTCTGAATGTATGACATCAAGGCAATATGGGACCCTTTTAAAAGATATCATCCACAAGAACTAATGCCCTACTGAGCAGGTCCACATGCTCTCTCACACCTCAGACAGTACTGCTATAGGCACATGTTGAAACCAAAAAGGTTTGCCAGTTCTACATTCCATAGGACATTGGATTACACCATGCTCAGATGACAGTACAATAAGCAATGCTGCAGTCTTTCTTTCCACTGAAACAAAAATTTTACAATGTTTTGGGCGTGGAGCAAGGACAAGGCCATCTTAAGAGCCAATTAAGGAGATATTGTCCTAAAACTAAGACCACTTGAGTGAAGGTGATCTGATCCCTCTAAAGGTTTCCCGGTTTCCTTTGCAGAACAATCAGTGTGTTCACTTTGTGATTTGAATATTTTCCATCAAAATAAGACACAATCTTTGTAGTTGTACTTAAAACAGAGAGAAAGAGCTATACTGAGCAAATATTTAGTATCTCTACATACATTTGTAAAGATTAGCTGTTAAAGGTACTTCAGACTATTTAGATTTCCATAGAATCCTCTTCATGGAACGTTACACTTCCACTGCAGCTGTGTCAGTAAAAGCATTTACTGCTACTAATGTGTCCTTAATAGACCTACTTTGGAAAAACCTATTTAGGCAGAATGGGTCCTTTTAAATTTAGACAAATCCATCTTTTGGTGATTCCACTTTGAGTTCTATTTTACGCAAAAATATCTCACGTTTATGTTTATTTTGAAGACAAATGTGAGATGGAGGTAAATGGCAAGTCAAGCAGCACATTTTAATTAGCTGATTTTAAGATATGCCAGATGCTTGAGGTTATAACCTGAACTTTGAAAGACGGTAATAAACATCTTCAAATTTCGGAAAGAGTGATTCATGTTTTTATTTTACAGCAGCACTGACTCAGTTTTAGGACCAAGAATAAATCACCGAACACTCTGAGACCCCAAAGAGGGGAAGAGATGTTTGTGCCTGAGCATCTGTTTTCTGACTGTTACATGCGTATCTGTAATGGACAAATAAGTGTGGTTCTTAAATGTCACTGCACAAATGAAGCAAAAGCAATATGTGCAACACAATATATTTCATAAAGGATTACAGTATGTCAGGGATGTTATGAACACCAAAGGTAGGCTACCACATGTCTTAAAGTACACACGTTAATGTCTGAGTTAGGCTTGAGGAGATAGTGCAACAAATAGTTAAGTTTAAACATGTCCTGACATGCCTTCATTTGTAACAATCTGTTTTACTGCAATGTGCTCTTTACTGATGTAGCCTGTGTTGTGACTTGTATTATCAGAGATCTGCTAACATTTTGATGATGCTATTTAATGCCACAAATGTTGCAAAGACTTGCAAAATGTAAAATCCCTACCCTTTTTTTTATTCATTATAAAAGACAGCGATTTGAAGATGCATTGCAATACCTCATACTGAAACTACCATCCCCCATAACAGTTTGCATTTGTGCTCATCGACAACTTAAACCTAACACTGGATTTATTCTTGCAGGGATTGTGCAGGACTGTAATGTAATGCCGAATTCACTTTACAGCTGCTAGTTATTTACTTGAATGTTTTGCCACTGCATGTAATAGTGTGATACAAATGTAGGTGTGTGCATTTAGTTTTCCAGGCTTTCCTGGAAATTTCATATACAAAGTAGAATACTACAGCATGTTTATATTTCTCATCTCTAATATAAACTTCAAAATGGCTGAGTCCCTTTGAAAGGTTTGTTGACTCCGTAGGGTTTACCCTGCAGCTGCTTGGTGTTTAGTGATCTGCAAGTGGGGATAAATAATGTACTTGTAAACACACATGAATCTGTGTTATTGCACATGCTGGTGTTTTACATGATTCACCCGAGGAAACCAACACAACAGGCGGATGGTGTTCTCACAATCATTGTTGCAAACTGACTGAGGGAGGTGTTTGGAGCATAGAGGGCATTGAAAATGCTAAAGCTGAGTCATGAGGAACCCAACACTGTTGCGCATTGCCACCTGGTGGTTTGTATACTTTGTAGAGGAAACACATCAACTTGTTTTTGTCTGTAAGCTCAGTCATATGCCTTGGAGTCTAATAAGACTGCAGTAAATCCCACCTTCCTACCAAAGGCAACACAAACACAACACATCCTTAAAAATGGCAACACAGTTGAAGCAACTCCTCTCACACAGGTTCAACAAATACTGTATAATATAACCTGTATGAAGATTATTATTATTATTTCAGTAAGGTTGTTGTATTGGAGTCCATTATTTTTACCTAGGAGTTCCTACTAAACCATCCAGTGAATGTAATGAATAATTCCACACACTGTATAAACACTAAGATATGATGCATATGGTCTACCACATTTTGTTAAATTGCTATTATCTTAATATGATTTTTGCATATGATAATTTTCAAATAGATGTTTAGCTTGAGGTATTATCAGAAGTTATGCTTCGCCTGAGTACACAAAATAAATGAAGTAGAAAAATAAAATTTTCATTATAGTCTTAGTGTGCAGAAAAGACAGTTAATGCCCCGTTACTGAAAAGTGTTTTCCTGCATGAGTCCTCACAGCACTGTGACTCAGTTTCCTCCTCCTTATATGTTCATATTCTTACACCATCAGCTTCAGATATCAACAAAGCTAACTGCTTTAGAATTGTATTCACTCAATGTGATATTCTCAAAAGATGTATGACACCACCTAATATGCAGCTGATATGCCTGTTTGGCCTGAAATATAATTGATGGTTATTAGAAAGTTATTATTGCAATGTTTTTTTTTCTGTCCGGCAGTCCTTCTATTGCCACATCAGCTGAGTGGGCAGTTGCTGGACAATTGTAAAACCAATGTAGGTGTGGGCCAGTGTTAATCAGCAGCATCCGTTTTACACTGTAACAATGGATTGTGACCCTTCGTCACCTACCTCTCCATAATCTACGTCAGAGGATAACTTGTTGACCTGACAGTTTCAATCATTAGGTGAGTAGACCCACATCTTTCTGACCACATTGTTCTGTAAAAGTACGCTTTAAATGGGCTTTCAAATAATTATCACAAATTAGCTGCAAGGAAAGAAGGGAAGATGGAGAGATAGAAATGGCTGCACCTATTTTATACTACTTGTACATGTAAAGAGAGCCACCTGTGCATAGGGAAACACAAAAGGGAAGTACTACTACTACTGATAAGAAAGGGGACAAGAAGAGTAGTGTTCTTTGGGGGAAAACATCCAACTTAGGTATTAAAAGTCTACGCTGAATATGCTTAAAAAAGTTGTTTAACTTCATTCAGCCCAGTTTGGGTTTATTATTGTGGTCAGTAAGAAGTAAACAGATGTGGCCAGTAGGGATGTGTGTTTATAAGCTAGTGACTCATTTGTTTGTATGGTCCTCTAAAAGACGCCCACATTGCCCAAGACTGACAATGACAAATTATATGGGGACCACTACGTAAACAACAATAACCTGTGACGTGAGCTGTAGTTTAACTGAAGAGTTCTACACCCACCATGTGCAGCTCATGAAGTCAGCGTGGTTGTATTTATATTGTGGGTTCTGTCCAATCCACATCACAAGATAAATAACTTTTTATCAGTATTATAACTCACCAACTGTGGCAGAGCAGTACAAAAGAGGCAGCCCTCACAGGTACAGTAAAGACATCAAAACCTCTCTTATCTCATGTGAATGTTGCATTGTAAGGTCCCATGAATGACACATCATTCTAACAGGCCTATAGGTCTCAACAAAGGAAAGCCTCCTGTCATACATGAAACTTTATTCACGGAACAGCAAGTTCAAAACAAATGTGACCCACCGACACACACAAAACACATGGATAACAGTTTTGGTTATGATGCAGGAAGGAAGCCCGCCTCCCTGCATCTGCATGAGCCAGGAAACAATTTATCACCACCACCTTGTGCACAAACATCTGCAAATCTCCTGAAAGCGGCAGCTATTGCAAGACCTGCCTTGAACTACATGTAACCTTCCCCATCCACGTGCTCTCAAACCCTGCTGCTGACAGCAAAATACTGGAAGAGTGTTTCACAGGCCTGATATCCATCCAAACAATGAGTTTGGTCTTTGGCTTCCACTGCAACTAGGCCTCATTTCCACCTTTACGTTACCAAGCTGTCAACCTGTTTCCCATGTAGCTATATGATTAAATATGATAAGAGGTTACACAGTCATCCAACACAGGATGGGAGGGAGGGATACTGATGTCAATGATGTGAGTAGTCAGACTTTTGAGGTGTACTTTTGCCCTCTGGTGGCCTGCTCACAAATTACCCCCCCTCCCCCTAAAGTTTTTCATTTTCACATTTATATTTGTAAAATATTACTGCTAATTATTGTTTATTGCTAATACTAATACAGTCAAAAAGTATAGTTTATTCAACCCTTGCCTTAAAGGGACATTTCAGATTTTTATTTTTATTATGATTATTATTATTATTTATTTATTTTTATTTTTTTTTTTTTTTACATGAATTGATACTGTATGAGTAACTCACTAGCAGGTTAGGATATTTTTTAAACGGATGCAGTTTAACTTGGGCCACAGATGGAGAAATGCAGCAAGCCACCAAAAATAACAGCAAGTCAGCAAAAATGTTTTGGAAAGGTTAAATTGCGCACAACTAAATGTAATTTTCCAAAGTAAGAAGTTAATCAATTGTTTAATAACCAGTAGTGTTTTGGTGTTTAAAATGAGGTTTGGAATGATGTGATGACATCTGAATAAATCAGAAAAACCACCACACTTCAAGCTGCAGTGTTTAAACAACGCTGATGAGCTGCAGCTTCATTGGCACATTGATTTCTTTTACTTGTGTTGTCAAATGAGAAGAATTCTGTAATGTGTGAACATAAAAACATACAGCTTTTTTATATATATATCATACTATATCAGTGTCAAGTTATATATGTATTCTATAGGTGATTTTGTCACCTTTGTTATCCACTTTTCTGAGATGACTCTTCTTTGTTTATTATTATTTTAGTATAACAAGCCAAAGGAAATGATACATGACTATCCTGTGAAATGATGCACGATGGTGAACTAAAACCCGTCACTAACCTCTGCGGTCACAACTTCATATATATATATACATATATATATATGTATTTATGTATACATGTATACACGTATACACACACAAAATAGTGTCAATACAGAGCTTTAAAACAACAGCAGCGATATTAACAGTACAGAGGAGAACATTAAATCCGCTGGGATGTTCCCAGGGATCCAGCAAAATGTCAACTCGACGGCATGTTGCCAATATATGTTGTACATGTAATGGGGTATAGATTTCTGTATTTTTGTATTATTATTATTGTTTTTTTTAAATCATTTTCATACCATACATTTACCGTGTATTAATGATTACCGTTAGTCTCATCAGTGGTTAGTTTGAACGGCGTCACGACTACAACGGTCACCTGGATCTCTGATTGGCTCAGAGCGCTGATCCGGGTACTGCGCTAGATCGAGCCCATTAGCTAAAGGTACCAATATGGCGGAGGTAAGAGGGAAAACAGGGGAGAAGCAATCGATCTTAAATCGATATTTTTAAAAAATGTGTGTTGTATTTTTCGTTTTTACGTTATCGATTGAAGAAAGAATGCTTTTTGCCAGCCGTATAGCGTGTTTCATGTCATAAATGTGATTTTTAACCCTCTAAAATATGCTTGAATGTCTGGACTGATCCTTCACTACAAGGCCGCTGCGCCTTCGCTCTCTCAGCTGCTTTGGTGTTGCGGCTGTGTAAATCGATAACGTAAATTTAACGTTAGCTCACTGGTTAAAGGAAATAAAAGATTATTCCGTGTTTGTGATGAATTAAAAATATTTTTTTCTGTTTCGGCTTATGTAGTCGTACGTACATTGGAAAGCCAATCCGACTCTATCGACTGGAGTGCCGCGCAAACGAAATTAGTGTTTACATTTTTCGATGGAGAACGTTAACAGTAGGGTTAGCTTGCTGGCTAGCTAACTGTTACAGGAGCCGACACTGCATAAATCGCTGTCTCCCTGAAAATATGCCTCTGTCTTGACTCCGATCGTGTCACACGAAAGGAAGCGTTGTAATGCCATGGTTTCAAACTATGTTTTGCCCCCAGTTGTCCTCGGTAGGTAGCGTCCATTCCCGACTACCGTATTAGCTACCTATTCCAGGTAACGTTAGCGGTAAATACGGCTCCCCTGCTCAACTAAATTTTGTGATCAGCATGTAGGTCTTGAGAAGCATTTTCCCAACGTCGCCTGGTTTGATATCTGTTGTTGAAGCTCCTCAATTATAGTTGAACATATGTTTTAACTGTAGCATTCGTTTATGCTCTGGTTTTCTTCTGTTGCAGGCTTCCCTAGGGAGTTCAAGTCCAGGTAAGAAACCCTTCGCTAAAAACTTGACCTAAGTATCTACACTTTAAAGTGTACTCCGTTCACTGAACTTATATTTAATTGATGTAATGTAGTATAGGAACAGCACCCAGATGCAGTTCTGTTTTTTGCATAATGTAATCCATACTCTTTGAAAGAACTTGCTATTTATCTGACTGTGTGTAATTGCATAATATTATTTGAAATTAATGGTGAGAGTTTAAATTTTGAGAGTATAAAAAATGCAGATTTGATTTAGAAGACTGAGCCATTCACGATTCCTTTTTCTGTCTTTTCTCACTCAGTTGGCTCTTTATCATCGGAGGACCATGACTTTGATCCAACAGCAGAAATGTTAGTTCATGAGTACGATGATGAGAGGACTTTGGAGGAGGAAGAGTCTCTAGATGGAGGGAGAAACTTCAGCTCTGAGATTGCAGATTTGGAAAAGGTAAGATACTAATTGCACCAAATTCCCTCAAAATGGGTTCTAAATATTTGAATGTATGGAATATTATTTTGAATTAGGAAATCACTATTGTAAATTGTTTGTGTAATTGTGTGTGTAAATCATGTATGTATCATTAATGTGGCAGAGTGCACCATCCTGCAGTATATTGATGCTGTGGTGTCACGGGGGGGAAAAATTAATAATGTGAGACTGTTGTTCCTGGCGCACACCTCTGTTATGATAAGGGGAAGATGCCAGATCAGATTCATAAAGGCCAATGTTACAAATATTAAAGGTGTATCAAGTTTATATACACATACATTCTGTTAGTACCAACCAGATGTTGTCTAATGGCGGCAGTAAATGTCAAGAGTCAAGTTTTTTTTGAATTTTTTTTTTATTGTAATTTTACTTAAATTATCTGAGAAGTCCTATACTATTTAACATTTAAAAGAAAACATTATTTTCCGATGGAAGTGTTATATTGTAAATTATATGGTTAAGGAGAAATGTAGATTGAGTTAAATTAATTTACCTTCTCTCCTCTCACGACCACCAGGAAGGGAACATGCCTTTGGAAGAACTATTGGCCATCTATCGTTATGAGGCTTCAGCAGGCTCCAGTATAGACAGCTCCTCTGGAGACCTCACTGATGAGCTGCCTGACATGACTTTGGATAAGGTAAATATCTTGTGCTGTGGTGCAATGATATTGATATTCAATACAAAAAACTGCAATTTGAATATTCTGTTGCTCACTCTTGGTCTGGATATTATTCTTTCTTGCTAGGAGGAAATAGCTAAAGATCTGCTATCTGGGGACTATGAGGAGGAGACCCAGTCCTCAGCTGATGATCTTACCCCTTCAGTCACTTCTCACGAGGCAACAGATTTCTTCCCAAGAAATCTTCGATGTAAGTCATCGGTTACTTGTTCTTAAAAAGTGCTTCTTTCCTGCAGCTTGGTTGGATAAATCTTTAGTACATACAACATTAAAAAATAAAAGAAGTCAGCTATGCGTACCATTCAGGTACATCTGGTGGTTGACAATTTTAGAACACAACAATTCCTCTAACACTGTGTGTATTGTAAGCGTGCCTCATGTCCCTTCCCAGTCTTTTTTTTTTTTTTTTTTTTTTTTTTTTTTTTTTCCAAAA
>OMNW01019408.1:0-46412 GCA_900303245.1 Selene dorsalis | reverse complement strand
CCATTCTCCCTCTTTTTGGTTTGCACAATTCATCCAACAGCCTACAGAGAGCCACTATTGTGACTCCCCCCTGTGGATGGCAAAAAAATGTCTCTTATTACACTGATCTTTAAGTAACAAGACACCCAGTCGAGGTCCAGTAAGAACATTATTCAAGGGAAAAAGATTTTTACCATTTTCTGCTTGTATAATTGCCACCCTGCTGTTTTTTTTTTTTGTGAATGCACAGAGAACTACTTTATTTTGAGTTACTAGTTGTTACATTTCGGGTTTATAATTTTTGAACACAGTGAGAGAACAGAAATACACTTTAGAGACACATGAAGATGTTTTTCTCGACTGTATATACATGAGAAATTATTGAATTCATAAATGTGGAGTGCGGAACCTTTCAAAGTTTTTCCGCATCATCCTCTCGCCTGAGTCTAACTCTGCCTTTTTTTTTTTTTTCTTCCAATGAGGCAGCAACGTTTTTTTTACCGAAAATAAGACAGGATGTCACGCTGGAAGTCAAACACAACAATTTCACCATGATAGTGAGTATCTGGTGGAGCGTTATGAAACACTACGCAACCTGAAAGGGGGATATGACCCACAAATGGTCTGGTTACCTTGCAAAACGGTTTCCACCACTGTGTGCCACTCACCCGTGAAAACACCGTCTCTTCTCCATGTGTCAATACACCTGCTGTTGACAGGTGAAATGAGTTGTGGTAGCTGCACCTTGTCAAGTCTACTGTGATAACTGGGACATCTGACTTAAATTCAAACTGTTAGCAGAAGATGGCTCCTTTCCCCAGATGAATGACTTTTTTTTTTTTTTTTCCAGCAGCCTCTATGGATCCCGTCAAAAGGCCTATTATGTGTAGAAGCATCTTGGCTAAAAGTGACAATTTTTTCGCCTCTGGGGAACATGCTGAAAAGGAGTAGTGATAGTGTGAAAAAGATCAGAATGGCAGAAAAGGGACAGCAATTATGCATGTTTGTGTGTGAGCGGGTGAGTCAGTGTGTTTTCGTTAATGTGCACAAGATTGAAATGGAGGAAGAAGATTGGCCACGAAGGACAGAAGAGGGGAAGAAAGCTATTTCCTTGCATATGGAAGCATATGACGATTTGAAATCAGCTGAATGCAGTGGTGTTTAAAAATAGATGTATCCCTCACCATCTGGATCATGCTAATACATTTTAATGACTGTGAATGCGGACGGACACGTAAATATAGGACTTTAAGACTTCTCAGACTGAATAGTTCTACTTACAGTGATCTGGTGTAGACGGGTAACTTGGATTCACTAGATGCCACATGCCAGAATAAAGTTTCTCAACAACTTTAACAACAATAGAGTTGCTTTCCCCATCACTGGGAACACTTCTGTGCTGTTATGTGAACCAACACCAACTCGGCGAAGAACAAACAGCAGCGGAGCCGGGTGAAGTTGTAGGCTGTAGCCTTAATCCTGCCAAAACACGCTGTCATCCAATAATCAAACAGAGGCTGGATCGATGGCGGCGGGGATCAACATGTCAACAGCGCTCCGGGTCCGATACCAACCACTAGTTCAACAGCGAAATTGACCGACGCTGCCCTCAAGGCCGGCGGGTGGCAGCGGGAGTGGACGAGGAGAAAACAAGCAGCTGTTTGAGGACTAATGTAACCGTTAGACACTGCAGTGTAAGCACATTGAGAAAGTGTGTACGCAGCTATGAAAGAACACCAATTTGTCCCCACTTTAGCTCTGCTGGGAGATGCCGTTTGCCTACTTTCCACCAACTAGATACCGTACACATTTATTCATATCTCTCTCATATAGCTCCAGCTCCAAACAAAAAAAAAACTCAGTGAAAACATAATTCATTGCTCTCATTATCCTAAAGTGTTTATGAGTGAGCAGCTATTCTAACCAGACCATCTCTTTCCTCCTGTGATCCTATTTGATATCGATTTAAACGCCGTGCAGCACGCAGCAGCAGCAGCAGCAGGTGCAACGCACACAGCGGCTCTTCGACATTCCGCGCGCTCATAAACAGATATCACGGCCTGGCAGCATTTTCTGAAGCCCTGCTATTTCTGTTCCCCCATCAGTCTAAAGTGGGAGAGCCAGACAGTCCGGGACGAAATAATCACTTTCGGTGTGTGGCACGGAAACCGGCCCCTTCCGATGTCACTGATCCAAAGATGTGTGGGAGCGCCCGAGGTCATTATATCCCACTGGAAAGTTAATCTCGCACCAATTAGTTCCAGCCCAGCAGGTACCAACGGGCACTGTGCTATGAAATGGTGGTATCCTTTGGGAGCACCACTCCTGCCCCCGTCCTCCGCCTCCTCCCCTTCCTTCCACCACCCTCTCCCACCTTTTTTTCTTTCCACAGATCGACTTCTACACAATGAAGCGCGGCCTTGCTTTCAAACACGCATTCGGGCGCGCGGCACACACACACACACACACACACACACACTTCTCCCTCTAAGGTTTTTCCGTATTGATCCAGCCATCATTCAATTTTAGCTCTGCAATTACGTCTAGTGATATTACCGGGGGTGTTACATGACTCTTCTAATTGGTGTGTCAATATGACGTAAGGGTTTTTGCTGCTTCATGATTTGTCCGACCAGTTAAGTGCCTCTGATGTAGGTTTTTTTTTTTTTTTGTACGTCTCTTTTGTGTTTTTATTTGCAGGAAGAGTGCATTTTATTTCATCTCCCATCTTGTGACAGGCGCTCGCTCAAACTAAAACGCCAAATTTCAGTCTTAGAACATCAAAAACATTATTATCTTGTGGATGCAAGATCTGACAATCTGGGAATTTGTTAACCTTTTTGAGAGTAAGTGAGTTGTTGTAGAAATAAAATTAGAGGTTCTTTATATATATAACTGTCTAAATTACACTTAAAGTGGGAAGTGTAGCTGCTTTAAATTGGAGGCTTTCTGGCTCAGCTATCAGGGCTCCTTGTCAGGTTGACTTGGTGATTTTCTTTACTCGCTTCCCATTTTCTCTCCCCATTCCTACCCTGCCTTCACTTTTCCACTTTCTTTATTTCGCTCCCTTGTTTATCCCACTTCCCTTTTGTTTCATCATTGCTTGATTTCTTGCTGCCAGCCCCGCTTCCCTCTCTCTCCCATCCCACTCCACTTTTCTCTTCAACAACTATTTTCACATGTCTGTGTGACATGACCGGGGGGCCTGTAAACGGAGAGGGTGACAGATGCAGATGAGTCTGTGACAGGGAGTAGTTGAGGGCTGCTCTCTTTCACATCGCCCTCCAACATGCAGTTTTGTCATGCACTTAGCATTGATATCATTGTGTGAGTGTGTTTTGACATGCACCCGTGAGTCCTTTTTTCATTTTTTTTTTCCCGAGTATATTTGTGGATGAAATAGTTCAGTATTGCGGGGTGCCATATAATAAACATGTCTGCGGATGTCAGGTGTCAAACGCTTAAGCCAATTTATGTGTTAATGGTGAGAAACAGGACAAATAGGAAGTGCAGACTGTGACTCACACCGCTGCCTCTTGAGGCTGTGTACGGCTCGGTTCTCATATGAATGAATCTCCATCAGCCAGTAAATGGTGCTTGATCTGACCGTGGATGTGGGGGTGGACCACATTTTGTTAATGAGTCATGTCCCTTCACTAGGTTGATAATAAGGCATCATCATCTAATATTGTGTTATTAGGAGCATGATCACTGTGGCTCTAGGGATGGTAATGTTGTTCTGTCAGTGAGTTCACCAGACAGAAATATCTCAACAACCACTGGATGGATTGACTGGATTTTTTTTAAACCCCCATTTAAGGTCCTCAGAGGTTGAAGCCTGCTGACTTCTTTTATTTTGACATATCACAATTGAATTAGCTGCAGAAACACATGATCCCCCGAGGGTTACTACTTTTATTATAGCATCAGCAATTGGTTTTCTCAGTGAATTCTGACCCTGCTAAACTAACTGAAAAAGTACAAAACAGCAGTATCCTTGCTAATGATTCCATTGTGATACTTGTGCTCCTCAAGAAATATTAATGAGCTAGCTATTGATATATAATTACAGGTAATAACTGTACACCATTGATGACAATTGTGTTTTGGGACCAGGAATTGAATATAGTGATACAACAGTTTTAAAATGGTTACTTTTTTCAAAACAAACAGTCACAGTGATCCCCAGCTCATTATCCTTGTTATTGTTACGTTAATTCAGAATATAAGTGATTTCTTACTGGAGCTTTGTAAATGCTGAATGACCACTGGACCGTAAAATAAACGGCCACTCACTGTGTGCTCATTTCATGGATTTTATGAGACTCTGTTGTCTTTTCTCAACATAATTTTCTCTATGGATATAAAATAGCTTTGGCAAATTACACCAGTAAGTGCTTACAGAAGTAGGGCTACACACCTGTCAGCCTAGAAACAAATGTTTGATATATGGACCTAAAAATACAGATTTATTTCCCAACCCACCACTTGACAAGATTTTTTTTTGCCTACCCCATTTTTCTCAATTTCTCACCTCTTCTTCAGCCTAATTTTTTGGCTCATTGCTGCTGGCTGCTTTTAGCTGTGAGGACATTGAACTCGGGTTTGGGGACCCTCTGGACACAGAGATGTGCTTATGTAGAGAATAGCTCAAGCTCCGCTGGAGAATTTGGCTGTCTTTGCCAGCCAAGCCTCCTCATGGCAGATTTGTCTGCTCACTTATTGTGTCTAATTCCTTTTGCTGGCTAAGGAGCTGCCCAGGCTGCATTAAGACCCCCCCTAAAGAGACAGAATTAACAGGTCTCCCTAAAGACGTAGATGACGCCGTTGTCATGTAAGGAGGACACGTCTTCTATCCCTGAGAGAAGAAGAGGGGAGGGAGAGCACTTTTTAGCCATCACCCCCATTTTTTTTTTATCTTGTGGTATCGTTGCCGGATGGAGGCGTGTGAAATATCTGACGCAAGTGGGATACTTGCGTCAAATTTCACTTCGAAAACTGTCCCGTGCAACAGTCACTGCTGCACTCATGCATTCATAGATATGCCATTAGTAGCTTTTGCAATTTTTAGCAACTACAGGGACAGTGACGAGCATCGCCCAAATATACCGCACTGACAGACGAGACAAGTTCGTGCAGAGGTACCGCTGCTACTTTTTAAAAAATGTTTAGCTTCTTGTCATACATTTTGGCAGAGAGGCACAAGTAAATGAGGATGAGTCAGAAATTTAAAAATAACACAGTTTCTCACTAATAACTTCTCTTCCCCTGCTGACTCTCGCACAGGCAGCTCTCACAGTTTGTTCTTTGTGTACTCATAACACTTCAATATCACCTATGAAGATTGTTGAACAAGTTGACTCTGGAAAAAACAAAACATGGCATCATTTAAAACTTAATCCCTGGATGAATCACTTATTATGGTAAACATTAGCATGAACTTGACTTGAAATATGCAAACTGCACAGATTAACACATCCAACATGAGCACAAACCACAGTAAACAAATCCATTAAAATCAGTCCCCATGATTTCTAAGACATGCAAGCGAGGGGGGGGGCGTTATGCATCTCAAGGTGTGAACTCTATTTCAACCTCATCCTTGGGAGAGTTCTCTGTAATTGAAGTAGGGATAGTGTCCCTAAGCCTGGGCACCATCACCTCATCCTCTATATACAAATGGATTGTTAAATGGACAGCCAGCAAATGTTTGAGTTGATTTTTGTCACCCACAATCTGTCAGGGTGAACATTTGTCAGTGGACATATTGATTTAGCAATACGGGCGAGATTGGCTGGGAGTTAGGAAGCAGTATATCAAACCACAAATCAAGGCTTCAGAGAACACTCAGGAACAGCTAGTGCCGCAGCGCATCGTGACTGAAGATGCAAGCGAGACATTGTGTTTGGGATGAACACATTTAATAAAAGCTAGAGGGGGGACCGAAAAAAAAAAAAGCATTCTGTGAAAAATGACCGTTTCAACAGTTTATGATGAACAACAAGCGGCGGCATTAGTCATTCATAGAACGGTCTGAACAATCAGGGCTCTCGCTGTGATTTTCAAAACAACATGTAGCGCTAGCAGAAGCTGGGTGAGGCCAGCTCATCTGTACCCAAAGTGCAGGCTCAGTGGTCAGAAAAAAACTGCTAAATTAGTTAAAATGTCAAGGCAAGCAGTCTGGGAAATTATATAGCAAGTTGACATTTCTACTAATGCCATGTGAGTGAGAACATGAATGAAATTGTGTCAAGGCAGATGAAATAGATTGTGTGTTTTTGCAAGGCTTTCTTTCAGTTCATACGGTAGTCATGAAGTAGTCCAGAGCGTAGTCCGGTCACGGATACCAACATGACATCGATTCAGAGCCATCTTTACTTGTTCTCTCACAGTTAAGTGGAGCCTTGTTGCCTTTTGTCAGTCAAGCGGTATGAGAATAACGTGCTGTTGTTTCATGACTCTTTGTCTGCATCTGCTGGCACTCATGGGTTGCAAATGAGAATGCCATTTTCTGGTCCTAATTGGGTCGATTTGCCTTTGAACCCGTCGCTGTGCCGCAGGCGCAACCTTCTTTGGATATATTCAAATCAAAGAAGACACCTACAAAGAGCAGGGACACGCCTACGCAGTGAGCAACAGCTCATACACAAACACACTCAAGCACATGGAGCATATGCATACTCATTGGTTTACACACGTACACACAAACACACACACACGGAGCACTTATCTGAGGAGTTTGACTTTAGCAGATTGTCAGCCTTTGCAGACAGAGACACGTCAACATCACAGGACTCTCCCCCCCATGACAGCCGTCTCCATGGCACCCCTTCAGATCACCGTGGCGCCACCACGGCAGCTCCTTACATTGCGATCTCCCCTCTCTTCTTCCCCCACAACTCAAGCACCGGGATCTAGAAATATGTTTCAGAAGTGAACAGGGCTTGGCCCACACACACACACAGATACACACCGATACACACTGATACACACACAATGCTCACTTATAAACTTTGAGAAAAAGGGAACATCACCATTCTGCATCATGTAGTGTTAAAATAGGGAGCAGCCAGGATAAAGGTGCATGTCACATTAATGTGAGTATTGTGCATTACCTCATTCTGGGTCATGCTGCTGACTGGCTAAATCTGTGTCTTTATTACCTTTCTTTGTGAGGTGTGGGGGGGGTATGCACAGCATTTTAATTAAAACAGTTAATTATTGAAATATTTAGCATTGAATCTTTTACTACTGTATAATAAAGAAATGTAATAAGTTAAGACACTTGTCAGAGAAATGGTCCTCAATAAACCACACGCTTCTCGTGCCCCACTGTCCAAAAGTGTATAAGGCAGATGGACCAAATCCCCTCAATGGCCCGCAGGTATGAATAAGTGTGAGTGATGGGTCTAATCCCGATGTCCGCCCTCACAGATACTGATACTTTGATGCTTGTTTCTGATAAGTCCACGAGGGCTCAGGGCTGTCCAACTCTGGAATCAGCAAGTGCACAAAGTCTCTTTAGTAAGACTTTTTTTGAGCCTTTCATGCACACTTTCACTAAGTCCCAAGAAATCCATGGAAAGAGTTAGCAAAAAAAGAAAACTGACACGTAAATAGCGCCCCAGCACTTTGTGTGGCTGTTTGTCCTTGCGTGGCGTGATGACAGCTTACAAAAGTGTTTTGATGTTTTTGAAGCGTATTTGATCCAACAAGTTGCTTGCTGAATAGACAGCAAACATGAGACTGCAGTCTTGTAAAGTAAGCATGAAAGGAGCCAGACTTTTGAGACCACCGAAAATTCCTCTGGCCCCTGATGTCACAAAGAGCCATCTGATTCTCCCGTTACCGTTTCAGGACATCACATCGTCCTGCGCACGCCTTGTGCACCTAAGTGCCATTAGTTAAAGTTATTTAAAGACTGTGACGCTTCAGCAGTTCAGGAAAGACTTCTGCATTTGGTTTTTAGTATTCAAACCCCTATCTGGGACTGGACTTGAGCCAGGTCAGGCGTACGCTGTAATTATATTAGGTGGGGTTTTCAGATTGTGTCCAAAGTTGCCTAAGACTGGACCATCAATTAGCTGTGTTCAGCTTGGCCTTCAATACGTACAACAATGAGATACCTGATGCCCTCAAGGTTATTACTTATGACATATGACATATGACTTAACATAACTTAAGATTACAGTTTGCATTTGACTATCTCTGCCTATGAAGTCGTCCTGAATATGTGGTGATAAAATAACAAAGGAATAAGAAGGAAAAAAAAGCAGCTCAAACCATACATGATGGATTTTGTTGTCATTGCAGTGAAGTAAACATGTTGCAACACCCCAGGCTCTCTAGAGGTTGAAAAACATGTTATTGATTTTACTATTGCTGTCCTGTGCTGCTTTGTCGGTGCATTTCTGAGGGCGCTGGTGAATGAAGGCCATCAACGTTGCCTCTTGTGTCGGTGGGAAATGAACCCAGCGAGGGAGCTGGAGAGCACCAGTTTGTGATTCCCCCGAGGATCTCCACAAGACGGTTCATGTCCGCTGCGGTGAACGTTCGATACTGTGGATCTTTGTTAGATCGTTTAGGTGTGAATTAGCTTGCAGGGATTCGAGGTGTTCCTTCAGAGCCTTGCACCCATATACACCTGCGAACGTAGATTCATCCGAAAACATCTGTGCACACCGGCACACAGTTTTTAACGTGGAGACAAATGATGATTACAAACAAGAAGTGCACAGTTTCTGCGCTTGTTCATTGATTTGTAATCATTTCTGGCTGTGGAAAGCATTGATTTCACACAATGACAATGTTGGACATTAATTTTGCTCCTCTGTAGTTCCTTTCTAATCCTGAATACTGACTAAGAGGATAATTTGTAATTTTCTACTGCCTGTCAAAAAAATACCTGCCTACAAATGATGCTATTTATTTTCTTTCTTCTAAGACTTGGGTTTTGATTCTCACCACAGCAGCTGGTGTCACTCAAAGTTTAAGGCTTGCTGTCATGTATTATTATGTGTATTATCTAAACTGTTTGCACACTGTGTTCAGAATTGAGTGCGTGGGATGCATCTTCATCCCCTTAGCTAGGTGACTGATCTCTTGTTTTTGTGTCTGTGTGTGTGTGTGAGAGAGAGTCTGTGTGTGTGTGTACACACAGCTCATAATGCTACTGAACTGTCCCTCAGAGTAATTAAGCGCTTACCCTATGATCCACTTGGGAAACACAGGGGATTGGCTTCACTCAATATATCCCGGCCTCCGTGAATGAATGACACTGGTAAGTTGCTGCGAAGGGGTGATGAATCAGAAACCAAGGCGTGTTGATTTGTATGAGGTGGAAGGAAACTAGGGATGAAAAGAAAGAAAATAATAATGAGAATGAGTGACTTAGAAGCTGTTGTTGCTGTTACATGAGAAGTAGAAGCTCAGTTTTGTTTTCTTCAAAGACGTTTTTCGCCTAGTGTCAAGCCAGGGTCATCCTACTAACCCCTCCTTCTGAATGGGCATCATATTTTAACTTTGCGTCAGCTTTTTTTTTCCCTAACTAAATAACATAGCAAGTAAGTTATCTATATATTCAAAGATGGGCGTATCTTCCCATTTACAGAGGTGAATTTCTGGCCCAGTCTCAACTCACAGCTCCACTTGAGAGTCCAGATCTGACTGCAGGATGCTAAACTTCCAAGACAAGACTCGAGAGACTAAGCCTCTCGATGAGCCTGTTCAAACTGAGTGTCCTGCACTTTCCTTGGCACACCATCTACAGTGCACAGTGTCCCTGTCAGACGCTGTGTTTCAGTAAGAGCCAGACCAGTCGTTGAAACAAACACAGACTCGCTCATCTGCGATGTCATCACATTTCATATTCCAGAGCCAGCTGCTCTGGATCCTCCAAATGCCATCAGGGTACACTTCATGAGATATGTGGCTGTCTTAATGGCCGTCTTGAGCAGAAGACATCTTGGACCACACATGGTCACCTTGTTTGCTTGTACCTGCAAGATGTTTTTGGATTGTACTCCACAGGATTCATATGCTGCATACCTTTAGGAAAACTTTTAACTGCTTTGTCTATTGAATCTTCCCAGAGCCGATACAAACATGTCCTCCCCAGGTCCAGTTGCATAGACCTATGTGTTCTCTAGGCTACTTTCTCAGCTCTTTCTTAGAATTGAGCTGACAGTCCCAATCTTCAGTCCACTGACATAAGCTTTGCATCTTCCCTGGATTGTGTTTCCACATTTTACAAAGAGGCCTGAGGTCGCGCGCAATCTTACTAAGTGGTGCAGGTTATAGGATAAGACCTTCGTAGATACCCCCAACGGGTGCTCACATCCCCCGTGTGTCCTGTAGGGATTCACGTGGATGCATGGTTGGTTTATCCAAGGCTTTTTCCATTTCAGAGGCAGTCAGAGGTGAGGGCTTTTAGGTCGGACTGCTCATGGTAATACATGAGGGTATTCAAGCATGGTTGGCCTGTCACTTTGTTCTTCTGTTCCCATTGTGGAAGAGTACAAGAGAGCAGGCACGTCACTGTATGTCCATATGTCTCAATGTCGTGTTATATCCGTTCATGGCTACAACCATTTAAACGCTCTCTTTAAACCTATGGAATCTATTAGCAGATGCACCAAGACATTTAGGCTTATAATGCCTGAACCAAATCTTAAAGCAGTATTAATGGTGGCTGTGAAAACTTTGAAGCTTGCTGTTTAATGGGGGACCATATCTGTTGGCTTTGATACATGGTGTTGTGCTATTGATTCCTAGTCTCTAATATTATAATCAGTGGTGGTCTCAAATCAAAGCCTGCGGATGGTTGGTTCATTATGATGTGTCGTGAGGATGGATTGATCTTTGAATGGATCCACTTGTCACCACAGTTCCTCTTGTTATGTAGAACAAAGAGATCGGCACGAGCACACTTCAGGTACAGGTACATTCGTGTGTGTACAGAGACACACGCGCACACGAACATCCAAACCGTCCCCTAAGCTCACACCAATTTGAAGCAGGCAAGGTTATTCATAAAGAGATCGATGTTGCTTTTTGTTCCTGCTGTCATGTGACGATCCATCTTAATGCATGATAATACCTGGCTGTTGGGTTTTTCCTTATGCCAGGCTCCACATGAACGCATCCAGTTTGTCTGTTTCAGGAGGCTGATGATAAAGACAAATTACTGTTCAGAGGTTAGTGTAGGTTTACTGTACTTCCCACTGGCCGGAGAGGAGAAAAGAGGCTGTAATGCTTTAGGAGCCGATCAGGTGCTATATGTGAGATTACCAGCGCAGAACAAACCTGAGATTAAAGCATTGAATATATATATTTTTTTAATATATTTAATCATAGCACCTCTGTAAATCCTTTCAGCAGATTTAATAGAAGTACAAGATTAATTTAGCTGAATAGGCTGGTTTTATCAGGACTTAAAAATAAACCTAATAGGCCACACGTACATATATCAGTTGGGGTAATTTCGTTACACCATTGATTATAGTGCATATATCTGCTTTTTGCTCTCTAAAACAAGAGGATTTATGAGGAACAACGTAATGGAAGGTTTATTGCTATTCCACGCTGAGCCAATGCTTGTCTTCCTCTGCCATTTAGCGAGGACAATATACGAGACGCTGATGGAAAAGTCAAGCGTGGCATGTTAAATATCCTGCGCCTTATTAACACGGGCTGCGACTGGTATATGGTGAGGCATTAGAGTGTTTTCCTTGATGCCGAATCAATACGCCGACATGTGTAAGAGAACATGCCTTGACCGTAATGTCCTCTTAATTAAAAACGATGCTGTATCTGCTGAAATTGCACTTGTGCCCGCGTTCGCGGCAGCTCCACTCGGTGCGGTGAAAATATTGATAGTCTATCTACACCATCTCACAGCGCACAGGCCGTCTCTGTATAGTGTGTGACATTGGACAGGCCCATTGACAAGGACAAATGATTTGAGAGAGGGGTCTCTGTGTACCTGCTGTCTTTGTTACACCTGTGCACGAGTTGGATAAATACACACAATTGACAGTTTGATTGCTCGATGTTTCACTGCAGAAGAATTCCATTACACGGTGACGTAGTTTTTGCTTTGCTCCGCTGTGAAAACGTCTTTATAATCCATGTATGTAATAGTGATTTTAATATGATTGCTTTCTGTTCCCCGGGCAGTCTCGGTGTTCAGGAGAGAAGCAGGCAAGTTGTGCACTTTTTTCCCCCGCTGCCTTCCTAATGACTGACATATTTGTGGAGGCTTGTAAAACTTGCATAGTCATAATAGGCAGACATGCACTTGTAACTGTTTATGTATCTTTGGGCACAGAATGTGCTTGTTGCCAGAGGACTTCTGGGTATTATTCTCTCCAACTGTCATGTTCACTGCTGTAGAAACAAAGAATTAAGAATGCTCAAATGGAGCTAATTCAATAATGGATTACTCGCCATCAGCCAAAAAAAAAAAAAAATTTAAAACTGTGACGTAAATGGATAATTGTTTGACATGACTAATTGTTAAGCCAACATTACTCAACACAAAAACTGGAGGCTCTGGGTTATGATGGCGCACACAGCTACGCAATAACCAAAGAGGTTTCAAAGTAGTGCAGACAAATTTGGCTGTTTTTACTTTTTAATGATTGTTTTCTAAAACTGACTGTATGGTTATGAGAAATAGTCGAAATAATCATTCTCCCTTCTTTTGCCTGTGCACTGCTGTCGACCTTACCTTGTTTGTGCTTTGCACCTTTAACCCCTCAAATGCCTCGCTGCCTGAACGGGGGCCATCATTCAGCCTCCATCCTGATCTCATTCTGTCTTTCACAATCTGCACTCGTTCACGTCAGGTCATCAGCCTGCTTGTCCTCCCCGCTTTTGTTCAGCCAAGATGAGCCCACAGTGATGCTGGATAAAGGCAATCCCATTTGGGATTTAGCACAAGAGCGAACGGAGTAAACGGAGATTGGAGGGCAGTTGTTGCAGTAATCCACCATCTCTTTAAGCAAAACTGGATTTATTCTCAATGTGTTGATGCTGGCTGATTAGTCGTAATCCCAGTGACTTCTTATATGATGAGATAACATTGTCACATTGGAATACCTCTCGTAAAATAGCAGCAATGTGAATTATTCACAATTTAATGCGTTGTGATTCCGCCAATCCCCCATGTAACAATACTAAGCGGTGAATCAGGTTAAGATGTTGATGGTGTAACCACTTTAATAAATGCATGGCACAGACTCTGAGCAATGTGAAACTCTGAGTTTATTTGGGTCAAAAACTGAGGCTTTTATTCTGAAATAAAGCCATAAGAAAGAATAAGAATTAGTAATGATCCTTATGTCATCAGCGGCTACATGCGTCTCACCCGCATACCAAACAAGCTCTAACATTACAGTAACCTTGCATCCTCACACTTTGGTGCTCGTCTTAAAGTTAAAGCTTCGTGTCAACACTCCACCCGTATGCAGTGTCAGCAACATATCCAGCAGTGAATAATTTGCACCTCTCACCTTCCATTATATAGACTCTTTAGTCCTGCGCTCGTGCTCATTGTCAATCAAGTCACACTGTGAACCAGTCAAAACAAGCCTTACCTTTGCCATTTACTTTATATAGCAATGGCTCAGAGAGTGGGATGGGGAAATTGACCCCCAGAGGTAGTTGCTCAGTGTCAAGGTCATTGGTGACTTGTCAGAGCTACAAGGAAAAATCCATTACTGAGGCAGGGGAAAGGTGTAATATTTGTCATTCTCAAATGAACAGCAGCTGTTTCTTCCCCAATGGCGAGGTGTGTGTGCAGCCTTTGGGACTTTGATCTGACCATGGCAAACCTAGTGGCCGAAGGAAAATCATGAAGCTTTCCAGATCTTAGATTTCCTCTTATGCATGTGAAATGAGCAGGATAAGGATTAAACTCATGGTCAATGCTCCACAACAGCAATTTTGCAAATGAAGAAAACAAAGTCAAAGATGCAGTTTACAGTGAACCAAAGCCAGACTTACTGGCTGTAGAAAGAAGACGAATAACCATATACTAGAGTCAGTTCTTTTTATATTTTATTGCACCAAAGCACATTTGAAGTTATCTCAAGGCACCGTTATTCACTTCACCATATAAACACATAATTTCCCTTAAATCCAAACAGAGCTTTTTACATTTACTTACTGCAATTTCATCTCAGTTACCAAATGACATATACATCAATACCAACTGATGATACTATCAAGAATTAAGAGTTTTGAAAATCTATGATCAGATTACCATTTGCCAGCGAAATACTAACAGGTGTTTTCTCTACATCTCTGCATACTCTGAATCAAGCAATTACCCTCCTTTGCTGACTTTGTTAATTGTTTTTAAAGGTGAGTCTTTCATGCTACTGAAAGTCAAATAACCTGTCAATATGCTGATCATCTGACAAAGGGATAACATGACATTAAAAACACCTCCGTCAAGCAAAGATTAACTCCAAATGAAACAAGTGAAGGAATTTAGCGAGGAGTCCATGACCCTTTTTATCAGAGTCCTATTGTGTAATGATATGAAATGATTGCACAAGAGAGATGTTTTAAACTGGGTTACACTGACAGTTCCCTCTGAGAACTGCTTTGACAAACATTCAAAATTTAATCTGTTTATATTTAGCTGCTTCATGATTGAATAATGCAGCCCTTTTACATGCAAAAACAACTGCAGGGTGTCAGCGATAATGAAAAATGGATACGTTCAACTTGGTCCTGCAAAAAAAAAAAAGTTCTGCTTCTGTTCTGTTCTGCAAACTCCGCCAAACCAAATCCATCATTAACAGCATTAAATCTATAAGACATCAGCCAACCTGAGGAGGAGTGAAGGAAGAAGCCGGCAAAATAGCTTACGATTAATTCCATCACTAGCTAAATCTATTTGTAAAGATTTATGGATTTGTAATTAGCATAAACATGAAGGAGATCGATAACAATGACATTATCTCTGCTGAACTAATCGGTTTATTCACACATCAAAACAAGGCACAGTAAATCTTTTGTTTAAGGACGTATCATCCCTGCACCGTGTGTCTGGGTGTTGAGACACTTTGGCAACAAAGTGCGACAATGGGAAAAGCCCACACAGATCTGTGGCGCTTGTGTTAGGTTAATCTCATGTAGAATAAAGACACTAACTGGCATCAATCTACTGTCAAACGTATTTGGAAAGGAGGGAGAAAGCTTAATAGCGATAGATCAGTTGAGTCTGCGTTAAAAATGATGTTAACCCATATCAGTCCCGGCCATTTTGAAGGGTTGTCTGGGAGTAATCTCTCCTCACAGGCCAAGCACATCGACAAGGTGCAATTATTGTGTCACTTTCAGACTACCTGAGATAGTGAAGAATCACTGTGCCATCTTGTGGATTGCACCACCGCGCCGAGACCGCTTTAGGGAAAAATCTCTGCACCATCTCTTGACTGACACGGTGTCATCTCCTTGTCAAGCACAGGAATGGAGCTCAAGGGTCGGATTCCCTGACGGCTGGGAGCCTGCGGAGAACTGCCAGGGAGCCGGCAGGCACTGGTGTTTTTAATAGAAACCAGTGAAGGAAAAAAAAAGATATCGGGTGACTTCTACAGACCATTAAGAGCAACTTTTTCTCCACCCTTAACATGCCACCGCAAAACTATCCGAGGTATCCGCTGACACACAGGAGTCGGTGCACCTGCTTTCCAGGAGAGCCCTGTTTTCTGCTGGTTTTTAATTTTAAGGAATGACTTGGAAATGCTATGCAAGAGCATCTGTCTGCATTTACATATCACAGTCTGCATGTGTGTGTGCATGTAGATGCATGTCGCACACACAGACTGTGCAGGGAACCAGATAAATCATGTCTGTGAACTGTTGATTAATGAGTCTACCATGCTGAAGTTGTTTCACCTTGTTTTCATAAATTTGTATAAACTATATGACAACCACCGCGAGAGAGAGACGCATCAGCTGTGTGTGTGTGTGTGTGTGGGCATGAGGTTTTCAGAGACAAAGTGAGAGATGCACATAAGTGGGTGAGTGAGTGAGTGATGGAAAATGAGACCCTTGATGATGAAGAAGAGTATTTGCAGGTACAGTATTTCATCCCGCAACGAGAGCCACTCCATCTCCCCTTCCTCCGCTGCATGATAGCCTGTTTCACCGTATAATGTGTGCAATTAGGTCTTAGCTTTGAATAATACTTATTATCACAGCAGTTGTCAGTGTTTGAACAAGAAATGCATCACTTAGTCAATTTGTCAGTGAGCTGAAGTGAACAATATGTCTTGGTTGAAAGAAAGTTCCCGCATGATTATTCTAATGCTCCCCAGTGAACCAGCAAGATGGTGTAACAGGTTGACTGGCAGTAAAAGTGTAGCTGGCATTTTATAGTCCTCACTAGGGTGTTGTGTTTACTGAGATAGTGTTACAGGTGTACGTGGTTCCTGTTGTCCTGTAAAATGCTTCTGAGCTGCAGTCTGTTGACTATTAGATTTAGGCCCAGTCCACATGAAAAGGATCTTTTTCTTCTTCGTTTTAAAAAAGTAAACACAGCATTGTTTCAAGGGATATCTGCGTACACGCGGATGCACTGAAAACGACTCAAAACGCTGTAGTACATATGTCAGGTCTGTGTGTGGGGCTGGAACACTGCAACACATATACACTAAAAACAGAGAAGAAGATGGAAAGATTACCCACACATTATAAGTTGACTAAATTTTGCCCGGGAGATGTGTCAGTGCAAACATGGCGATCTGTGATGATTTAATGGGCGCAATTCAGCCGCAGTGTCAGTGTGGGACTGACAGTAGTCGGCCGTTGTTGTCGCTGTTACATTACGTCTAGAGGTGTGGCTCAGGTTACGGGTTAGAGTGGTGGAGGGCATGACATCATCGTTTCACAAAAGATCCGTTTGGGTGTTTACACCAAAACGCTGGGTTGGCATTTGAGTTTTACTCACGCTAGGTTTCCAAAAATTACAATTTTTGCCCCCCAAAACACCAAAATGCAAAAAAAAAGTTATACGGATTCACTTAAACCCACGGACGGGCCCTTAGCTAGTGATCCAGAGAATCACACTCATGCTAAGCTACTGTATAGCTCACAGACAACACACCAAACACACACAAGTCACACTTGACTGGATTTTATGCATGCAGGGATCTCAACAGTGAACAAACAGTCAACCAATCATGTGATTAAAAGGAGTTAAAAAAGACAGTTTGGGTTATTTCATGTAGGATTGTGTGAGGTAGTTTTGTGTAGTCGGTGTTATTATCTCTGGCAGATTCCCATCAGCAGGCTGCCTATTCAGAGAGGCAGCTGTGAATGTGCTGCTGAGGACGAAATTATGTTTTAGCCACTTCTTAAAAAGTACCAGCATCAGAAAAACAAGGTCAGTTTAAGTACGCTGCTGTATTTTGAATATTTTCACTGCTTTACCTTCGCTGTGAGACGACTCTTTTACCTCAGCGCTGCAGTGTGTGGACCGTTGAACTAAAATATTACTATGACCTGCTTATTCCAAATAAAACTAGTAGTACAAAAGTATGCCTGTTAAAGATCAGCAAGTGTACTTTATGTGTACTTGGTAACAGCAATTGAAAGCTGCAACGCTGTTTGCCCCATTTGTTGAATAGCAACTAAAGGGAGTCACAGCTCTGCAATTTTAAGTGACAGCCTTACTTACTAGAATTTAAATAATGTTTCTCCCTTTCATCTCTCCAATACCTGTTTTCACTTATGGTCCAAAGCATTAATTTTAGAAACACTGTTATTAAGTAAACACACGCACATGATTAATCATTTATTTACATTACAAAATAAAAGCCTGAGGATTAAAGAAATTGACTAGAGTTTGGTAATTGTAACCCAGTGGTGTGACAGTGGTGCAGAAACTACTTGTATTTGAATTACAGTGTTATTTTATTGACTCTATGATATGTAAGCAAAAAAAGCCATCCTCCCGCTCCTCCTCCGGACGATCCTTCCTCCACTTGTTGGAGAGCAGGAGTTGCAGAGGAGACGGCAAGCTGTGGCGGCCGGCCATGAACTTGGCTGCGTTTGCTGACTCAGAAGAGGACATTAGCATACAGCTGCCATTAGCCAGGCTGCAGCTGCCGTGGATGCCTTCCTCACTTTGCTAAAAGGAAAGAGATGGTACGGCAGGCTAGCTCATGGGGGTGTGACAGAGGGTTCATAAGGCATGCACTCAATGCTCCACGGAGACCTTTGCTGACGCCTTCTCTCTGTCCTGATGACTGATGATGCGCCGCTCTGATGAAACCCCATTTGCAAACCTTAGAAATGGCTTATTGTATGAACATCATGATATGTAGCTAATAGTAAATATGGATCCTGTTTTGTTCATATGGAAACCCCTCCCGGCTTTTGTACACATGCAGGCAAAAAAAAGACAAAAAGAAACCCATATATTTACAGATTTAGAAATATATTCTCAGCAAATAGAGTTTCCCTCAACAGTGTCTTTTGAATTGATTTCTGCTTGTTCCCAATCCACTCTGAGAGAGCCATCTTTTCATGTCTAGTTGAAGCTGAATCACATTCTGTCAGGGCTGAGGTGATGTTGCAGGCAGATTGCTTATCCGTCAGGATCACGGCAGACACAAACAGGTTGCTGATGCTGCTGCTTAAACCTGTCTCAGTCAGCCCACCATCATCAAATCTGTCCCTGTCTCCCGTGATATATTGACAGCGTTGCATTTGTCTCCTCCTTCCCCTCCAAGCTGAATTCCTGACCAATCCGCTGCCTGGTTATCGTGCCATCATAAAGAATGTATGACAGGACCTTAGAGTAGTGAGAGATGGCTTCGGTGGAGCCGGTGGGGCTGGTGCAAATGGAATAACGGAGGTGTGGCGGCACGTGGCGGCTCGACTTCCAGCCTTGATTCCTTTTCCGAGCCACCTTGAAATCTCAGACCATGGACACCTCTCGCACAGACTGTTTGAAGAGTTGTTGAAACGGACATGAAATGGAAGGAATTTTGTCAACTGATGGTTATTAAAGTTGAAGGAGGAAGGCCAGCCAAGTTCAGATCCAATTTAACATTCCTACGGTGCGCGTGCAGGTTTTGCATGTTAAGTATTGTCAGCTGAATCCACGTCTTTGAGCTCATTAAGATGTAACATGGATACTTTGGAACATTTCCAAAGGGCACCTTTGAGATTTGGTTGAAATCAGAGGCAACAAATGGGTTACGGACGCTTTTAGTTTACCCATTAATGACGGAGCGGTCAAAATCCCAGAAACTGTTGATTGGTCATGGTCGGAAAGCCTCGAACTGCAAGTTCTCCTCACAAATTGTGATCTCAGGAGATAAACCTCAGACCTAGATCAATACAATCGGCAGAATAGTGACGTCAAAACTAATTAAGATTGCCTGTGTGGCACAATGGTACCAATCTGCGCTGAGTGGGCCCAGTGTCAGCATGAGCTACAGCAAGGTTATTTTTCTTCCATTGTTTGAGGCTTAGAGACACCTCCAGAGGGATTCCTGTAGCCAAGACACTATTATCTGGCCACGGTTTGGGACAATCACACTGTCCCTCTCTCATTTCTTGTAAAGGTCCCTCTTCAATTAATCTCAGAGCCAAATCTTTTTATGCTCTCCTGTACGGGGCCCATGAAAAGAGACTTTTTCAAAGAATCTTGTGAACAGGTTGGCTCCCTGTGTTGAAAGCGAACAAAGGGGGATTATGTCACATAGAGTAAACCTGGGAAAGAGAGGATGTAGCCGGGCGACTGTGATTATGTCCAGATAATGTAGTGTTGTCACGTCTGACAGAAAATGCTGCGAAATGCTCAAAGAGCGAGAGTTCACAGACCTTTACATTTCAGTTCTGCCAAAGCTGTGAATCACTTCAACACATCGATCTTGAGTATTGCTCCAGTGTGCAGATTACATGGATTATACAGTCAGGACGAGGAGATGCCAGCGGTGGTTATGTTAGGCCTTTCTCTCCAAAATCCAACTAAGCCATTTGCATCACATACTTGTAAATATAGTATGTGTTTTTGCCCTCTCTACCACGCCATGAGTTAATGAGGGGCTCCTATAAACAGATTGTTGGACATAGCGGTTGCATTGAGCTCAGAGTGAGAAATATGCACAGAGTAAAGAAACTTTTCCATTCCAGTTGATTTTCATCTCGTAAGTTCATCTGTGGGTTGTATTGGTAATTACAACACCACTGTCATCACCAATAGATGCTGAGTTCTGGGAAGCAGTCAGGCGATCATACAGGTATTAAAAAAACACCAGGTTAGTGATTTTTTTTTTTTTGTTGGCAAAGAAAACAAAGGCAGAAGATGAAATCATTACTAAAACTGTCAGTTGGAAACAGCCTCCTCTGTTTATAGACAGACTGTGTACCATTTTCCTTTGCAGTGCGAGATTACTTGTCCAAACTAAGAATAAAGTAAATACAGTTTTTATCATAACCAGACCTCATTTGAACTGTTACAGTGGTATCTGGGGAAATTAAAGGAGTTTCTGACCACAGATAGTGAAGTGAGTGAGTTTTTATCATCCACTAACAGGAAGCTGTGAACACCTACATATGTCCATACCTCCATGCATGTTATACATGGCTGGTGGCAGTGAAAGTGTATAGAAGTACAGAGATGTGCAAATGGCAGCATTGTCAGCACGTAAAAGATTTTTGGCTTTGTGAATATTTTGTTTTGCCTCAAGGATACATCTGAATGTAAATGTAACTTTTGTTTGTTTGTAAGAACACTCCAAAGGGCACCTGTAAAATGTGTCCAATTTCCAAACTCATCTCAGTTTAATAAATAAATAAATGAGGAAATATATGTATTTTTAGTCTGAGTTCGTCCTTTGAAGCTGTGGCCAACATGAACTTGACAAAACATTTTCAACCTCATCTAAGCCCTACTTGTGTCAATGCAACATGCGATTAGTGTTTCACACCTTCATTAGACTGTGCTTTAGGAGGAGCTCTGCTTGCTTCAGCTGATTCAATTAATTTCACTGATAAGACCGCAATTTGTTGACAGTTAATATTATTTCAAAAATTAATCATCAGGCAGAAAGACACACAGCAACATTTGCAAATCTGTAACCTACAGTGTGTTGGAAATGAGACAAATTGAAAGTAAATTGAAATCTTAACCAACTAGAATACAAACTTAACAAAAAAAACCTCACCTTAAAATGCCCCAGTTCAAGCACCTTAACAAAACAAAGACCAACAAAACAGCTTGTGTTTATTTGTTGCTAATAGCAAATATTCTCCTCTTAACCAACCTTGCTAACACGTAATCAGCTCGATATAACCTTGAAAATGCAAACAAGGCAATTGTGTTGAGGTGATTAATTCATTTCTAAATTGCTGTGCCTGGGCGCATGTGGAACACAGTAAGATTAATTTAGCAAATTTATGTATTTCTCAAACGTGCTCTGGGAGTGCAAAGATGAATGTTTACTTGGATAAAGAAGCCGCGATACAATGTTACTCTATGGCCCGGGCAGTGTAAGGAGCTGCACACACAACAGTCAAAGTTGTTTTAAAGTCAAATGGATTGTAACAGGAACCCGAGATGCACTCTGTTCCTTACTCTGAGGATTAGGTAATGTGTAGAACAAAAGAGATATGAATAATTTATTGGCAACTGCATGCATTGCGGTCATACACATCGAAGTCTACAGGCTTTTGACTTCTGACTTTCATGTTCATGAGCAATTTAAGGAAGAGCCTCTAAGACTTTATTACACCTATAAGAGGTTAAATTATGTTCAACTCAATTGGATTAAGATCCAATTGAGTAAGATTTCATTTACATGTGCTATTAATGTTTCCACTCTGTCCAGCTCATGTCATTTCCTCCTCTTATGTGGATCCAGAAGGACAACGACAACAAAAAGATAGAAGATGGCAGCCATCTGCGATGCTCCATCTTTTTGTTGGCTTGTTTTTTGAAGCGAGGAAATAAGCTGTCTTTGACAACTGGAATGGCAAAGATGAAAGCAGAGGAGATTGCTGATTTATGCAGCTGGCTAATGGCTGCCATAGCTGCTGAGCTGCTACCTTGCTGGTTCGGAACAGTTGCACGCAATTATGAATGGCCTCCCATGTAGCTGCTATACGGGAAATGACAATACAGTTGCATTTACACTTGTTTTCAGCGTGGTCACAAAGCGTCTTTCACTCCCTCTGGTGTGGCTGATTGGAACAGTATCCATCCTCAGTGGTCAAGACAAAACGTTCAACCAAACGCCCGGCTCCTCCTCATCACTGCTCCGTTTATAATTATAAAAGTCACTATTTATTGACATTTTTCACTACACACCAGAGAATTGCAACGGCTAACATTTGCAGCGACCCCCAACTTGCTGAGCAATGGGAAAAAATCCTGGTGTTTCATGTGATTAATTTTTCCAGTTGATTTGACAAAACACTTTTGCTGTGTGGAGAAAAGCTACATTATGATACGACTGTAGCCACATTGAGAGCCCTTTTTTTCCTTGAAGAAGCACTGTAATGGGGACTTCATTTTTTTTTTCTTTTGGGGCTATTCTATAAAAAGGTGCCAGTGTCTGAGGTCCCAGTGGTACCTATTACGGCAACCTAGTAGTCATTAATCACGGACGAGTAAGCATTTCAACACAGCGTCCGCCCCAAGTTTCCAATAGCCATTCATTAACAGTCTCCACCGCCATTTCTTTTCTTAGCATCTGCCCCATCCTCTGCATCGCTCCCACCTGGACTCTGTGGAGTTGGTCCTTTTCTTGCTGACATACCTGCTTTTTTTTTTTTTTCTTCCTCTTCTTCTTCTTCCAGTATTTCATGTGTTATGTGGAAAACTGTAGAATAGGATGAGCCCACTGTTCAAAGCTTTTATATAGAGTGGGGAAATACAACCTCTGCGAAGTTTTTCGTCTGTTTTTAAAGTTGTTGTTTATCAGTAAAACATATTGTACAGAGTGGTGCCGTGAAAAAAGGCTGTGTCTGCTGGAAACTGACAGCACGCTGTCTGTCACTGTATTCATCTCTCTTGGATTGTAATCAGGTCTGCATGCAGCAGTGAGTCAGACATTGTAAAAATAGTCCTTTAAATTAAAAACACTAAAATATGTCGACGCTGTCATTTACTATCAGGAGAGTTGTCATTCTGAAACAGCTCAGTAGTTACTTGGTTACTAGGTACTGCTTTTTTCCCCATCTGTGAAAAACCTTAGTGTTTGGCCGTATGTCGTTTTATTCAACATAGCAAAATAATCTGTCAAACATCATGCAGTAGAGTGGCCAGTGGGGAAATTAAAACCCATTAATAATGGTCTCCAACATCTCACAGGGGCCTTCCATTATAATTATTGACTTTCTCCCTTCTTGTCTCATACGGTGCTTTTACATTAAATTAGAGGGTCATGGTCAGCGTCTGCTAAAGCAGCAGTAACACAGAAAAACAAAGCATGAATTATTTTGTGGCTGGCGATGTTTGTGTCAGAGAACATGAGACCAAAAACTGTTAAAATTGGGGGTATTTTTTTATCAGAATTTCAGTTTTAAAGCATTTCGCACCAGTGATAATTACACCACGGAAAAGTCCCCTTGGAACGGACAACAACAAATATCCTTGTTTTTCTTCATAAACAAAACGAACTGGGATATTCCAAGAAAGGTGGGAAAAGCCTTGGTTAAATTTAGAGCTGTTTGCTTGAACACACACACACACAAACACACACACGAAAACACAGCCAGAGATTTAAATTACTTTGTTGATTGCCCAAGAGAATGGCTGTTGTCCCTCGCTGAGAGGAACAGTTAACCACCACTTACAGCAGGTGGCGAGACAAAATCATAGCTATCAGACGGAAACCTTGACCTGGAAAAAAAACATTTGGTCTCAACTTACAAGTACAACAATTTTCTCTGTGGTTTTGAATGCACCCTTAGTTTGGTTTAATCATTTCAATTTAATGGTTAGTCTTAAATATGAAAAACTCATTATCTAATTGGACCTACATGGCACCAGCAGTGCACTATTTTCTGCTTCCCTTGGCCAAGAAATGGGGCATGAAGTTTGTTGGAGGTGGCCAAAAACCTGACTGCACAAACCTGAGCGATTTGGCTTCCTGCGCTGATTGATTGGGTCGAGCTCCCGGCCCGCTCATTGATATGCGTCAGGGAGGGGAGCAACTTTCCTTTCAAAATAATTTAGCTACAGTTACAGTGAACCTCACACCTCAGCAGCACCTCGCTTAATATCAATCACCTGAAGAGGGATAACCCAAAGTGCTGATCAGCAGATTAAGTGAGGAGATCCCTCCTCCTCAGCTTTCCTCACCGTGTCATATAGGACATTAACCCTCAGAGTTAGGTTTCCCCACGGCAGCAGCCTAAACAAAATGATTGCTAATCATTTGTCGTCTGAGCCCTGGAAGACTGTTGGAGTAAGTCTGCATTGATTAAATGGCAAGAGAGTGAGAATGAGAGGGAACAGCTTCTCCACTTGACTGATGCAGATGATGGGGGAGAGTCTACTGTAGTAGATAAGACAAATCAGCTAACGTGAGGTCACCTGAGGTCCATGACCTGCATTCAGAGCCACATTCTGTGCCACTTCACTGTCTCCGATGAATTCTAGATGAAACTTTGCTAAACTTGAAGTGTCTTAATGCTGCAATTATTAGTATTAGTCCTTATGCAAAGACAAAATTGGCACAGACCTGCATTATTGGAACTTTAGAGTTTCTACATGATTAAGAAATCAAAAGTAAATACCCCTGTGGCCACGTACAGAATGACAAAGCCATTACTCATAACCTGGAACAAAATTAATAGGCCAAAGTCTACAGCACCATACTGTGGGTGCATGAGTAATGCAGGGTCTTGGCTGATGGTTGGTTTCTGAACAGAAGCTAACACTACTTGCCAATTCCACGATAAATATCAAATAGTCTGGCGGCACATTTTGGAAATTGAGCTCCATGATGGAGTGGAAATTGCCATCAGGCTGATGCATTGTTAAAGACAAGCAGGAACAGCTGGTGGCCTTTTCCAAGATAATCCAACTCTTGATGTTTCTGGACGTCTTGCTGGCGATAAGAGCGTGTGCCCTCCACTTTTCCTCTCAATAATAAACTTCCCCTCCTTGGATTATAAATGAAAATGCATTTAACTCGGACACGGGACGTTTTGCAGTCACACACATGCTTACAATGCAGGATGCAAAGCCTGGAACCATTTGGACAAGGAGCCTTGGAGACTGCATGTATGCAGAATCTTAACTACTGCTCCATTAACTCACAGTAATGATGCATGCCATCCTTCTGTTTGCCTGTTGGTGGTTTGGAGATGGCACTCTGTTGCATGACGTATGCCCTCTCTGTTGTACTGGCCAGAACTTGAAGCCTCACAAATGGAGCAGTGAAGAGAATTTAAGGTGCAACTGAGTCGTAGAAAACAAATAGTCTGCACTGTTTGGACTTGGAATATGAGTGAAAGAATGGCAGAGAGAAAGATTGTGTGAAAGCCCACTAGGCCTGTAGCCTTTTTTTTTCCTATTGTGAAGTATATTTGTCTGCAGAACCTTTGGAAGGCTCACAAAGCAGCTTGACGACTGAAGATGTGTTTTCTTTATGTGAGAACCAGCCTCTGTGATACACAGGGAAAATGCTATTTTTTACCCCCAACCGTTGTTTATGGGAAGCAAGTGTCAAAAACTACTTCAGTCTCCAAAGCCAAATTGATAAAAGTAACAATATGAAAAGTGCATGCTCTTCTTTTCGATCACTCGGCGCTGTGTGAGAATTCAGAATTTGCTTGTGTGATTCTGGAGCTCAACTTCTCTCTTTAAACTGTGAATGTATGCATCACTCAACACAAGAAAGCAGATGGATTCTCAGCTGAATTTGCCTATTATTAAATTATATTGGCAACACTGAGTCGCGAGGTGTACGGCCTAATTACTATTCTTTTGAAAAATCCCGGTGTTATTCCAGACTCATGCAAAATGGAAGACGATGTCGAGAATAAATGTGTTTCCTAAACTCAGAACGGAGGAGAATACATTATGCATGCCTGCAAAACTTTATAAGGTTACAGTCCTTTAATTACGACACTGAAGTCGTGGCATTGACTTCAGTGTTAATAACAAGCAGCTTTTCTCACAAAAGAAAAGAATTCTATATTCAAGTGGAAGAAAGAGCTTTGGAAATGTAATTCTGGTATTGCATGTGATATTTTCAGTACCATTAACCTTATGAAATGAAATGGATGTCCTTTGAGAGACTGATCGGTGTGACTACCCTCCTTGTGTCGCCTCCTCCACTGTTAAGTTTTGTGGATCCATTCAGCAATTTGTGCTCCGTCTATCTGCAGAACAAGTGCCCCAAATACACTTTTCTGTGGTAAGATAACAGCCGGATAATATGTTTGGTGTGTCAGTTCCCTGGAATTACCTGACTCTCCTATTTGTCTCTGACTGTGCTTCTAGATACTTTTCTGGATGGTGCTCAGTATCTGTGGCTCTGCAATTAATCACCACTCCGAGTGTCCTATCCACCTTCCCCACACTTATCTGAGTGTTTAGCTCAATGTAGACAAAGGCATTACATTTTGCCCTTATGATTCCCAGTGGTCAGTGTGAGCTTGTGTGAAACAGACAAAGGCTGTTTAATCATAGCATAGGATTTCCTCACAATGCTGAGATAGTGTGTTTTATGAGACGCAGCTATTCATGTTGGAGGAGGGAGTGAATGAATGAATGGTGTATTAACCTTTTTTTGTTAATTAGAAATAACAGTGAATGGAATTACTACAACTTGTCAAATATGAAAAACTTTCATAGCTTGATAAAACTTTTTATCCCCATAGCTAAACCACAAACTGGTTATTCATTATTACCTTGATAAATGACCCATATTAATATATTACATGTTAATTTTTACCCCTGGACTTTTTACCCCTGACCTCATTTCTATAAAAATCATTATGCATGATGACTCTTTGACTCTGTGAGGGGTCACATTTTGAGGAAATCTCTCAGTGTCAGACATTTTGCTTGGTGAAGACAGTTAGTATAGCTCATAGTTTTGGTTCTACAATGCACATACTTTCTGTATAGCTCAGTTCCAGGGCTCTCATCAACAACAGTGAGCTGTCCTTGAGCAAACTCAGGTCAATAAATCCACTGCACACTTCTTCCCACCAAGCAGCAGGACGAGAGGAAAGCTGGCCACTAGCTTGTCAGTTAAGTGGCACATGTGATTGACTAAAGACTCAATGTTTTATTCAGAAACCGCTAGAGGAAAGATGAATATTTGACATGATTTCAAGCTCATGTTAATATTGCTCCATGTCTGGGTCATATTTAAGTCATCTTCTGTTTACATGTTAGCTCTCCTGCTCCCTAGTGGTCAAAATTGATTTTGGTAGATTAAAAACATCAATCATGATGTTTTTAGTCAGATGTTAAAACAGTTAGCTGTTCTTTCATAACTTAGATGCTTTCTTTACAATTTATTGCTATACTTTCTAAGTCTGAGCTCATTCACTGACCATTTCACCACTTTGAAATGTCCCCATGAAATAATGTGAACCATTATTTAACTATTAATGATAATTATTGCTATTATTGGTGTTGTTGGCTATAACTTTGTGGTAAAAAAAAAAAAAGTAGTATAATACTAAGCATGCGACTGCCATGACACCATGACAGCCTCCCATTTGGGAAGCCAATAGTCGAAGACTTAAGAACTTTTACAAGAAGAATAATCCACAGGGAGCCAAACAATGTGAAGCATCACTGAGCTGTAACATCTAATTATCAGGAGCCTCTGAAGTGTATTGAATTTGTCAACCCATTGGAAAAAGCTGTTTCCAGTGTTCAGTGTTTGCACCTTTACAACAAAACCAGAGCCATGTTTCACCCTCCCTCAGAGGAAACAGTTTAGTTCTCCACCAAGATTCCTACATGTCAGAGAGAGGGTAGACTTTAATCAAGATCCACCCAGACGTATGATCACCACATCCAGATTGTTCTACTCGAGGGTTTTAACCGCTCTGTGTTCTCAGAGGAAATAATGTCTTATAACAAGACATGGCACGAGTCTCATGCCCTTATTCTCTCTTTTTTTTTTTTTTTCTTTGCAAGCTATTTTCAAGCGTTGCGTCAGTAAACTTCCCATTATCTTCAAATACATTATTCACAAGTGAGTGTGTTATGAGACGAATCAACCCACCCCCTGACCTAACACCCTAGAAATCAGCCTCAGCTACCACTGTGTGTGTGTAACCTGAGGTAACACACTCATCACGAGTTGTTGTACCATTGTTGGAACATCCTGCAGCATGTCATCGCTGCTTTCTAATGACTCCTTTCCCCTCTTCTTTTCACGTGTAACTTGTCACTCCATCGTCTACAGGCTAAACTCGAATGTTTTGATACATGTGAGACAGAAAACAGAAAAGAAGAAGAAGGGGGAAAAAAAAAAATACTCCGAAAACGCTTTTAATCCAACACCTTCAAATATCCGGTAGATTTTGGGTGAAGAGGAGTCAGTCGCAAAAACTTGTGCTTGGTATCAGAGCTGAGAATAACATGCACCAGCAGGCAAGAGAGACACTGCATCAGGGACCAATTTACATCATGACACTGTCAAGACGGAGCCTCAGAGGTGTCACATCTGGAGGTGACTTGCACTGAGCATTCTTAAATTATGTGCACATATATTTGAATATTATCATCAGGTTCATTTTGTGCCAATCGCAAAAAAAAGCCTGAAAACCCAGGGAACAAAACACTCAACAGTGAAGAGTAGGTGCTGTTTTTATCACAGTGACTTTGTTGAGTTCACAGGATTGTAAAAGAGCACACGGTGGTGGTATTATGTTTAAATATCTCCACAACGCCGAGCTCAAAGAGCATACTAATTCCATCACACTCCAACATTTGTAATTGATTATTTATCGCTCGACTGACAAGCGGTATTTATGTTCATTTACACATTAACAAATCTGCTTTTGAATGTCAGATCTGCCCATATGATGAACGCCATCACTAAATCATTAGACGAGAGGAAAATTCTGTTGCCGTCGCACCTTCTTTGAGAACATCAAGTCTCATTTTGAGGCTTTTCCTGCTCTGTTCTTGATTCAACAGCCGATTTTACATTCGACCCAGTTTTCGGCGAGGTTCTCTACTGGGACACAACCCAGAAGTGTCATACGGCAGAACCAGAATAATAAGGCCCTCCGTTCTGAAAATGAAAGCAAAACCATACTCTGTTTATGCGCCATAGATTAACATACAAGCCCAGCGTTTTTCTGTATGGGTGATCTGCTTATTTAAGAGGCACACGCAGTCGTCAGCTCGCGTTATTGTAATCAATGCAGACGAGGAAGAGAGGCACGGGGAAACAGACAGGATAAGTACAGTGTAATCCAGTGCGTACACATCTCATTTTGAAGGCTAATTATGCACACCCTGCCTCTTGGATGTTAGTTTGGTATGGAAATGACAGCCAACAATTTTATGAGACCCTTAGGAATGTAATTAGTATTATAATATAATGTAATTAGTCTTACCATGCCATGTAATCGCACAAGGCTTGGGATGTCAATAGTTAATGTGCAAACTGGATCACAAACAACCCGATTAAATTTTCTAACTTACTTTCAAAGAGCTGGTAGCAGTCTGCCAGCAGGTCTCACAGGGAATTTAATGTTTTTACTGAAGTTAGGGAAGTACATATTGTCTCTGAGGTGAACTCTGGCTGGCACAAGTCTAATTATAGGAATGCCGATATTGACAGTGTAGTCTCGGGGTGTGTGCTTAACCTAAAGAAGTCAAGCTATCTAAACGTCGGGGTCAGCCTCGTCTCGCTCTGCCCCCGTGGCTCGGGCGCCCGTGGTTGCCTTCTCATAAATAACTTTTTGGAACAACTCTCGGTGATGGCCCGCAGCAGCACAAAGACACTCGTACGGTAGAGCGGCGCACGCGTCCAACGCAGCCCGGTGAAGTACGTTTCCCTCCATCAACATCTGTCAGCTTCACTTCAATAGATTTTTTTTTACTGGATGTTGTTATTTAACAATGGTAATCATATAAATAAGTCATTGTGTCATAGTACTGCACTGTCAGGGTCGATTTCTTCCTCGTACGTTATGTTTCAACTAACTATCAGCTCTTAACCTGTTAATCCAGCTTTCTGTTTTCTGTTTCTGTCCTCAGTTTCCGTGCATAGGGCTCAGTGCTACCAGACTCAGTGTGTGAATATTAAAGCTACTCTCCAACCCCTCTGGTGTCTGCAGTGTACCTCTGGCAGGGAGCATCATACAAAATAAGGCAGCTGCTTTGGTCTTTTATGCACCGTATTTCTCATTGTAATCTAAACGTATAGTTCTCTTCGACTCTTATGTAACAACGTGATGGGAGACGTTCTTATTAGTTTATTGTTATCATTCGCTCCGATGTGCAAATTGTCCTGCTGTGTGTACAGTGTAATGAAGCAAATAATTCCTCTTGATTCTTGTTATGATGTTTTAATCATATCTTTAGTGCTCTCATTTTGGTGGTATAGTTGCTGTGGCATAAAGAGAAGCTCCTGAAAAAGTTCTTTCATTAAATTTCCGAAATTGACTTCTGACTGTCCAATGAGACGTATGTCAGAACAAGGTAAAGAGCGGCTATAGGTGCAAAGTAGACGGTGTATGTATAAGATGGGTGCATGAGCACAAACAAGCGTCTGTGTTATCTAGGCCAGCTCGTTGTAAATTACACAGCCTCAGTAGCTGTTGTGAGTGTCTTTGAGAGAGCGTTCCTCTCTCCAAGCATGTTTCCGCTATCCAGTCTCCAAAGTGTTACAGTCATAATTAGCCCAGATTAATGAGGAGGCCACTTCAGAATGAAATGTATGAATAATAAAGGTGCTGCTATACAAACACCGTTTCATCTTTCATTGTAATATTACACAGTGCTCATGTGGGACAGTGGGGGTGAAAAAAAAGACATGTTATCACATTTATTAAGGCCTCACTGACAATTTGTGCCTGTGAATATTGATGAAGGGGAAAAGTTGCACATTTTTTTCTGTCTAGTCTTGAAATGTAGACAATCAACTATTTATAAATGACATTTAAAAAGCGATTAAATTAATTACCTGGAAATTCACTTTAATTATTCAACGTAGGAGTTAAAAGGGAAACCTTCCTATAGACACTTAGGATGAAGCATTGGCCCTTCACGTCTGTGCGAGTGGCAGCATGGAGTTGCTTGTGACAATGGTCAGGATGCATTAAGACTGCCCCCTTTTTACTGTTCTTCACACTTGCAGATAATTAAGCCCAGGGGAAAAGACTGGGAGTCAACTGGGAGATCTAGATGGCTTTGGGGAATAAAGCTGTGCATATCTATGAGATGATCATTGTGCAAACACTGGTTTTTCTTCACTCGGGCAGTGACGCCTTTAACATCCTTCATATGAACTAAGTACTGTATATACTGTAAAGAAAGTTGGCATCTTTACTGTACTTTCTTATTGCAGAATTGTTGAACCACTAACCGATAAAGGACATTTCACCACCAGAATCAAACCGGCTATGATACATACCCCCCCCCACACACACACACACATTCCACAAATTCTGTTCAAGCTGGTTTTTATACATTGATCACAAACAGTCCTCCACACATGAATTAATGAAATATTCAGTATTTTGCAGTAGAATATTAACGCAGAGTTGCAGCTAACAGGAAACCTACACCAAACGGGATAAATGAGTAGTGGTCGCCTCTGATTTCTGAATGAAAGAGCCGACACATTTCCCCCGATTTCCACATCTTGAGAGAGCTTCCTTGATGGGCCAATGTTGCAGGAATTACTTCTGAAAATTGCTGCTGGAAAAAGAGAATTTAATATGTCTTTTTTTATCTTTTTCGTTTTGTTTTGTTTTCTCTCTCTGAAGGTTTTTTTTTTTTCCTAAAATGAGAAACACCAGCGTTCAGCTCCCTCCAAAAAAGGTTGCTTTGTACTATGTTAAATTTAGCATGACAGGATGAAAGTTAATTTCCACATTAAACAAATGTGCTGATCTCTGATTTTGGGGGCAACAAACACAAAGCTGGGTGAGACCAGTGAAAAGTGGATAGAAAAGTAGAACAAACTTTTCCTCAGAATCCAGGCCAATGCTTTACCCCTCTGCCAAGTGCTGTGTTTTTTTTCCCCCCACAATGCCAGTGATGCTCTCTGATTAGGTCTTTGTCTGAACTGCGTCGAGGCCCACACACAAATGCTTTTCTCTTAATTAGGGTTTTTAAAGCGTGGGAGTGGGTAAGAAGAAGACAGAAAGCTTCAAACGGAGGCAAGAAAGCTAAATTTGATCCCAGGCAAAGGCAGCACTCGCATCATCGAGCTGCTCGTGATCTTACTCACTTGAGATCAAGTTTAGCATCATGTGACTTCATCCAATGTGATGTTTTTCAATGTGGCATGTCTGAGGAATATAAGTATTAAAAAAAAAACTTCAGAGGTTGCTGATGGTTGACCAGCAGGCATTAACAGAGACAGTTTGTGTGTTTGGCAGCATGGACCTGGAGGGCCTGGGCAATTCAGCACCAGGCCTTTTTGATCTATAGAGAACACACCACGGATGTCAGCACCGGGAACGGTTATTTCCCTGGGGAGGCAGCCAGTGGGGACAGCAGAATCCAAGGGGCTAAAAATATATTTGTGTGAGGCGATTACAGGTATAAAGTCAGATGTGAACAGAGGAAGGGCTTTGAAATGTAAAATTAGTGTCTGCTCTCCGCCCGTCACCGGCACCGCGCTCAGAATGAATGATTGTCATCCTTTGCAATTTGCCCCATTTCACTCGCGTATGTATACGACATAGATCTGCACCATGTGTCCATTACATGACTAGATGGAGGATTCCTAATTTTCTCTACTGCACCAACAAGAAAATTGTACCGTGATTGACAGTGTGGCTCATGTACTACAGTATCATCAAGCCAATGAGACTATTATAAAAGATACCATCAATTTTCCTCAGCAACTGGAGTCCAGGCAAAGAGATAATTTCACTGAACAGCTTCAGTATTGTCTGCAATACTCGAGCTAAAGCAGAATACATCTGCATTAATGTGCTATTCCATTTTTATCTGGCTCTCCTCCACCTAAATTGCCTATCGTTTGTAACCTGCATGTACGGAAAAATGTTAAAAAGATGCTTTTCCTTATCAGCAGCCCTCCAAATTCTTTCCATGTTCCACCTCCTCTTGATTAAGAGTAGCCCCAGACACAAAAGAGCAAACACAGTTATCAGACAGGGATCAGGGAAGAAAAATAACCCTCACCGCGAAGGCACCTCTCCTCCCCCTTTTTCCTGTGACTTACCCAGCCAGGAGACGGAGGGGACAAGCCGTTGAGGAGGACATATAAGTGCGGGGATGAGGAACAACTTGTCAAGATGGTGGATGATAAACGGAACGCTCCATGTGGGTGGAGGAACTAAGTGATGCTGCTTGCCCCTTGGGTGGCTTTACCCACGTTTGTTACGAATGCGACTCGTGTCGCATTGGCATTCATCATTCAGAGCTTTTAGGCAAGGTTTTACCTTACATAAGTCACAGTTTGTGCAGGATACGGTGTGCAAGGACACCGCCATAGGAGCTTCACTAACTGTTGTCAGAGTGCCAAAGTGCATTAACCAATTACGTTAACTCTGCCATACCTGCGGTATGTGCAAATAGGTCTTGGTTGAAACTGAGCTACTGAGAAATATCAGGAGGGCTATAAAAATCCTGGCAAGGAGGCAGACGCTGCCTGTATTATTCACAGTCTTTCAGTAAACTTTAAATGGTGAGGTGAGGTAGCATAAATGACACTGGCAGGATGCAATGTGATTTCACAGCGCTAAGAATAAACCAGTGTTGCCTCACCACGCTCGCAAGAAGAGTTGCATTGGATTTTTTTTTGCTAATGAAGTGTTGAAGCCAGAAATCTCGGCGTATGTCACCGCGTATCATCCTTCTCCCTCCTTTAGTTTTTCTCCGTCTCCCGCCCGGCCTGCATGGCTTCTTAGAAACTTCAATGAAACCGAATCAGTAAAAATTATGTCGCTTTATTGAGTTTGTTTGTTTTTTCCCTCACGGTCTCTGCTGTATGAGACGCTCTGGGATTTTTAGAAACGGTTCTTAATGAGGATGAAAAACACATTGAATACTTGAATTATTCACTGTACGTTGAACATATCTCACCATGGACACCAGCGCAGACATTAAACACAGGTTTGGACAACGAACCCCTGCACAACTCAAACCCACGCAATAAAGAATTAATGAACTATTTGCCAGGGTGATGCATATTAAGTGATGTTTAACTATCTGTCAGGCGAGGTGTCGACAGCCAGTTGGTCGGGGTGATAGATTTCAAAGCGGGATGAGCCATCAATCACTGTCTCGTAGGTGATTGGTTGTTTGTGTGTGCGGCGGTGGCCCTCCATCTCGGCGAGGCGAAGGTTGGCTGATTGCTCCCTCTGCCTCGCTACATTCATTGTAGCTACCTGACACCATGTTATACACCCAGTGCTGAGCGTGGAAATGCTTATTTACACTTCGCTGGGTCAAGCCTCCACATGTGCAATATCATTTGGGTGCCTTGATGCTGAATCGGCCGATGTACTGGTGTGAGCCGAGCAGGTTTAGTAGTCTGGTTATTGCCTCCCTCGCTGCTTTTGTCCATTTATTCCAAGATAGGTTAGATGGAGGAGTGTTGGTTGTTTGTTTTGTTGGCCGGCCTGTCTCCCGGCCCTGCTGCTACGATAGCTGACTGACAAGTGGTTAAGATGTCTCTTTGTGCTTATCAAAAAGTTGGCACATAAAGGTGAACCGCTTTGCTCTCTATCTGCTTTGAAGCTGCAACAGAAATCAGGCCTTTGGTGCTGCAAAAGCAGCTGAAGTTACAGTATACTGTATAAAAATGAATGTGTTCCTGCATTTATATTATCACAACCCGCCATACCAGATTCACTCGTATGTGTGAATCAACAGATTTATGGTCATGAAATCACCCTCTGATAATGTTTATCGTTGCACAACTGCAAATATCATAACATCGTCCCTGTAATGTTATTCACTCCTCTGCTTTTCCCCTCGTGGCCTTTTTTCTTTGTCTTGTTGTTATCATCACCACTTGTGCTGCACATAAGTATGAGTCTTTTTTTAGCTGCTCTACGGTTAGTACTTTTCCACTGGCTAGACAAATGTGAGAAACAGTCCTAAATCTTAATATTTCACAGTAATAGCCAGTCTGTGCTTACCTAAACATTGTTGAACCAGCAGTGTTAATTTGTATCTGAGGCCACTGGACAGGAGGGTGAGGTCTGTTTACCAACTGGATTTATTTGCCCAGTAAGAAGAGAATATTTTCATATCACGTTGCTCTATATAATTTTTTTCCATGACAGAAGTGGAGGGAGGATGGAGGACGGAGGAGAGGTTTCTGAGGCCATGTTGACTTCCGATGATGCAAGCGTCAGTGTCGAACCACAGGATAGGAAGTAAACGCAGTGAGTGTCATCATATTCGACTTAGTCGATATAACTGATTGTTCGTGGAGTTAAACTCTACGCAAGTCATAGTTTCACAGCTTGTGAAATAGATTCAGTCCCTCTATGTTTGTGTGGTAAATGTATGTGCGGCTGGTTAGCTCATCATTCAGACTGTAAAGAGGAGGAAAGAGCAAACATGGCGTCCCTCCAAAGGTAGTAACGTCTGCCTACTAACACTTATTAAGCTCACAAATAAATAACAACTGTTGCTGCCAGACTTATTCAGCTCTGTGTAATTAACATTCACTCTTAGAGCCCGGCAGTAGAAATTAAACCACTGGCTCTTGTGAGGTTAATATACTCACTGTCTGCATGCTGATGCATTTACGCTCGAGCAAAGATGGTTTTGTGAAAGAGGAAACATGCCCTCCAACCACAATATAAAACCCTAGTTGTTAATTGCAGATATAAAACCAGGATCATTTAATTTCCTGGAAGTGATTCATCAGAAGAAAAAAAGTTTGGCCCTAATATGTAATGATTTGTTTTACTCAACCACATTGTCTCATGAGAAAGGTAGTTGAGAGTCAAAAGCCAAAAAGTCCAGGAGTTACTGTATTTCACATGGCAATGCTAAGCTTACTGATCCACAGTCAGTGGCACACTTCAGTAGAGACAGCTTTACTGCTGCCGAGCATCAAAAGGACGGAGAACATCAAGCAGGAGACGAAAAGATGAAGTCAGACGAGGAATCCCAAACATCCCTGTCCCGATGTGATCTGTCCTGACGCGTCTGTGTGCATCCCTTTTTGTCCTTCATGTAGGGAGCAGCTCTGAATTATGCATTCGTACCCAGTATTTTTTGAAAGTGTTCATCGAGAGATAAAGTTTTCTTAAAATTTGTTTTGATTTGTGTGTGTAGGGAACAGAAATGGTTAGAAAAAATATTGTAGGGAATAAATATCCTCAAAATATATTAGGTTCAAAGATGCAGCTTAAAAGCTCGTCAGTACTCAGAAGTGCTGTGGCGCTTAGAACATACTTTCCCTGATGATCACATGTACCAGATCTCTTTCTTTTGACACATTTTCTTGTTCTTTTCAGAGCATTTTTAATGCCACTATTTGCATAATCTTGTCATTGTGCCACAGGCACCATTAAACCAAATTAGTAGCCAATCATCTTCCCTGACTTTGATGTCATATACTATCTGTGCCCTAACATGGGCTGATGAATAATGGTGGAAAATTAGAGCAGCTGTCATGATTCTAAATCCTTTCTTCTTTGTGTTACAGTATATGTTTCGATGTTACATTAATATAACATGTTAAACAAACGTAAGTTATATGTAAGATGTTAGTCTGTATCAATATAGATGCTCACTGGGGATGACAATGAGCATGGAGTAAATGTCTTTGTATTATCTCCTACATAAGATGAGACTGATATGGTCTCTTATTATTGGTATGGTCTTAACTGTAATGCCTCCTCCAGATGGCTCTCCTCAATTAAGCTATTCTTTTCCAATACCCTGAAGAAAGAAGTGCGGGTGCTCAGACTCTTGACAGTTGTGTGTGTTTTGAGTGTGTTGCCGTGCCCTTCACAGAATTAACCATAGGGGTGTGAGCATTATTAGAGTCAAATTAGGACCCCGCTGTGTTTGAAAGCACACGGATGATTGTGGAATTTATAATCATTGTCTACAAACACTGAGGAGAGGTCAAATTAACCACCGACTGACCTTTCTAATGCTTTGTGATGTATAGAACAGTCTTAGCTGCTGCCACTGTCAGCGTATGAGCAGCATTTTCAACCACTAACTTTATTCCTAATGTTCCAGAGAGCAAACATTAGGAATTGACATACATGTCTACGTAATTTTGATTGAAGTATATTGATGACTTGTGTGGAAATCAGTAGCTAACAAGACATTTTCCCAGTATTTTTAGCAATATCTGACATGTGTGTGACAGCTTTATGGTGCTTGGGAGAACACCTACATATCTGATCACACCTCAACAGCACACCCATAGAGGGTTAAGTGAAAATGAAGCACTAATATCCCCCGGGGCCGAGCTGTCTTGCTGTGCACAGCATGACTGACAACATAACCAATGGATTATTTTTGGTTTTTGTACCATTCACGGGGCTGATGATCCATTGGAATGAATTGTTTTCCTGATTATAATTCCTTTTAATTCTGACAGGGGTCAAAGATAATAGCTAGATTAGTTGATCAAGCCATACTTTAGGATTGAAATTGAAAAGGCTCCGTGATCATCTCTGTAATGCTTAAGTACAATAGTAAATACTTTTTTTCACTCATTCATTTTCTATACCGCTTATCCTTACTAGGGTCACGGGTGAGCTGGAGCCTATTTCGGCCCCAACAAAAACGAACCAAAAAATTAAGATATTGTCTGGGAAAAATATAAAAATTATTCAGCCTATTAAGGGGATAGTTCAACATTTTGGCAAATTCGCCTATTCCCATAATCTCTGTAGTCATAGAAATAGGTTCATCACCTTTAATTATCAGTGCATGTTGTTTTGAGATCCTCGGGGCAGAGACCCGAGCTGCTCAGCGTACAAAATGGAGGTGGACGGTACAAGGTCCCCTGTCCCTCATCAAACTCATCAAACACGCAATTGTGTTTCATTCATGAAATTTTTATTTCATGACTACTGCCTTTGGACAATTTTTTTTTTTTTTACACATATTTTGTCACTTTTTTTTTTTTTTTTTTTAAAGTATATTTTTTGGGCTTTTTTGCCTTTATTTGATGCTATAGTTGAGAGAGACAGGAAATGGGGAGCCAGAGAGAGGGGGAATGACATGCAGCAAAGGGCCGCCCGATGCGGGATTCGATCCAGGGTCGGCTGCAGTGAGGACTATAGCCTCTGTATATGGGGCGCCTGCTCTAACCACTGAGCCACCCGACGCCTCTATTTTGTCACTTTTCACAACCCTGGTGATGTCATATGAACCAGTCACCTGCATGAAACTGGCATGACGTAAAAAGTGATTTTGTTCACTAAGATGTGGCGTAAAATAAATCATTATGGAGATTTATTAAATGAAAACACGCTATTGTAACTGAGCATTCTGAAATAAAACCAACTACAAAATAAAAATGTACTCCGAAAATAAGAATAATGAAATAGTATTTCATAATAATGAATTCAGTTTTATTCATTGATTTGGTTAGTTATTCATTGGTTCATTGAAATTCATACATTGATTAATTCATAAACGATACGGTTTATTGATGCTCACTTGTTTCTTAATTTCTTATTTGTTTATCTAATACTGATCACTTTGGGAGTCCATACAGTTTATTGGACAGTGTTGAGCATGTAACCTCAGAGGAGCCTTTAAACTGATGCGTACAATGCAGCATTCGGCAGAAGTTATTGGCTTTGCACTTCAGCAGAATGGTTCATCAAGGATTTTTTTTGATGATATCATCTAATAGGTGTGAGAAATCTTCTTACATACAGCGTGCGAGGAACCATCTCAATCCAAGGAAACTCCATCTCAGATAATGTACATAGATATTACTCAGTATAATGAATGTGAGCAGAGATCAAGTGCATATTATACAACTCATCATAATCAGGATCATTACCACAGAGGAAGCATTTGATGGTTGAATTTCAGAATAGTACACATCCTTTCGACGTACCCAAAGCAGCCAATACAGCACTTTCATCTTGTGAACTATCACCTTTCAGGTTGCCTCATTACACGCCTTGATCTTTTATGCAGTCGGGTAAAAACAGCAGCCTTGCAACGCTTTGATCTCAGGTATAAAAGCTTCCCAAGAACTGACAGTGTTTCAAGATGGAAACGACATTACATAGGCCACGTTAGACTAAAATATTGTTTGATATTTCGGTGCATTATTGACCATGAAACAAAAAACAAAATCTTGACCTCATCAATTATTGAAGGGGCTATGACCAATTGTGTGAATCAACAAGGCTGTCCAAAATGTTGCCCCTTTGTGAGTGAAGACATTTAAGTCAGTCAGGGCCACCGGGAAAGTGGACTAACATTTTGAGGGAGCACAGCAGAGAGCCACTGTTTCAAAACACATCTAAACTGTACTTGGGCCAACTGCATTAAAAAAAAAATATTTTGAATCGAAAATTTGTTCAAAGACATCAGTAGCTGAAGGAGACTTCCTTTTTATACACGGTTTGCTGATATTTGCTCCCTCTTCATCTCAGTTGTTCAGGCTTGTGTTTGAACAGTTAAACATCAGCTCAAACAGTCCTCCATTTGGGAATTACAAACTCGTAAGTGACTTCAAAAACACTGCCTCCTCCTGCACCAGCAAGGAACAGAATGTGGTGATTCATTTGGTTTTTCTTTATTTAATTTTTGGGTGATAAACAGAACCCCCATATGGCCATCCAAAGATGCCATGGAGAGGAACATTTGACAAAAACACACATCTAGTGCATATTTATAGAAACCGTCCCACCAAAATGTTTTATAAATTTATTCCTATTTGCTGAGAGCTATGGGCCTTTTCTTGTGACAGATTTATGATTATATTATCTTGTTCTATCCTAGATTCTCGCTGGCCTCGGGCAGAGAAGCCCTTCGAAAAAGAAAAACTCAAACACCTTGCACATGGACAATGTTAAACTGTACCAATGTTCCAATGTTCACTGAATACCTCATATGCGCGATTTGTTAGAAGGTACAATTTGCTGCTGACACCTGAACACGTCACATGCCAGGTAATCAATACATGCTAGCCAGAGGGATCCCAATTTGGGGGGTTCAGGAGTTTAATATAGTGTCTTAATAGGGAGGTTTAAGGGGGTGAACACTTGGAAAACATGCAAATATAAGCAGCCACTTGGGGCCATTTTTCCTGTTGGGGGTCCCAAATATTTACCTCACCTTAGGCATGTACTTCTTGACTATCCGTTGCTATAAGTCTCATAGGCAGGTGTTCATAATCAAAGCTGGTACTAAACATGCGTCTAATTAAGCTTTCCATGAAAGAGTAAGGATAACTGGTAATGTCACGGAAATCGAGGCATGTTCAGCGGTGCATTCACATCAATGCAGCTGCAGGTTTTAATCATGTAGATAATGTACAGCGGTGTTGTGTGAATATGGGCTGACACTGCTCAGAGCTTAAGAGAATTTATACAGGGGATTATTTCATTTCAATTTACTCAGCAGATTCCTCTGCAGCGATGACATTATCTAATTAATTCTTTCTCCGAGGCAACAAATTAAGTCATCTATTGAACTTCGCACAACAAAAAAACAAAAAAAAAACTTTCACACCCCAGATGTGACCCTGTAGACAGTGAAACAAATGACCTGCAGCCAGGAGCAGCAGTTTGTCATGACATAATCAGCTTAGCCACACTTTAATATACTAAAGTATTGAAAGCGGTGTGAAAGTAATATAAGATGAGGCACTCGTGCTGACTCCACCAAGAAATAAAAGGTTCATTAATTCTGACATAATTATGATTATACTTCCCTTACCATAATGTTAGCTATATCCCCAAAGAGTGAAGGACAAAGCTTTCTTTCAGGATGCTCTGCACAGCCTGGATCCAAGCCTGTGCTCAACTCTGTTTTCGCATTTTGTATGTGGCTGTAGTGTAATACACCAGAGTATCATACCGTATTACATTAATTCCCTCCTATAAACTGTGTAGTGCTCCAGATTCACTGGTATGCACAGTGTCTCTTTAATTGTTTACCCTCTTTCTTCTCTATTCTGTTTGAATATGCATGGAGAGGAAGAGCACTTGTTCTCCCAAGGATATATACTGTGAGAGTTTGGATCAAAACAGAACTGGATTAAACTGGATGATGCTCAAAGAGGAGTTAACCTCATTTTCTGCCTTGATCTGATTTGAAGCTTTTGAAAAGAAGGTGAACTTTTACATATAGTACGTTCCACCTGTGGAGTGTTTATTCACTGGAACTGCATTCAAAGCAGCAGCAGCAGCATAGAGATGGACTAGCTTCTGGACACATAAATCTCCGTGGTTGTAATAGAGATTTGGAATTACACAGCCAGTGCATTAGGGAGAATGATCCATTCTGGAAAAGTACAGGAAATGCCGTAGTTGAACTCGAGCTGAGTTTTGCTTTTAACATGTCCTCTCCCTAAACATGATGTGACTGACTGACATGGATTGTCAACATGGTACATCAAATCCTCCTCTCTTCGATTTGCTTTCCAGTTTAAGAGCAGTGTTTTAATAGCATGGTTACATAACGCGGTGACTCAAAAGGAAAATCCACCCCAAGAACAGAATTTGCACATTGTTGTCACATTTGAAATTGAACACAAAACACTGATTTCTTCCCCCCACCAGGAACAGCAGGCGCGTTTTAGGCGAATCGTGCAGGTGTTGCTCTGACAATCAACTAGAGAACATGGTTTTGTAAAGAAAGTCTCACCCAGGCTGATTTTCACATCTTTCTATTACACAGATTAGCGTGTTGATCCATGGAGATCTGTTCTATATCAATTAATTTTTTAGTCTGTGATCACACAGTTGTATTTTAGTGTGGATTTTCTCTCTGTAGCAGATCTACTGAACTACTCTCTGGGATGAGTCCATTTTTCTTTTTTAAATAACCCAACAGCAGACTTAAGATCAGATAATTATTGCTGCTCAGATCACTGCTACTTTGCGTAGGGCATCTACCACCCGAGGTATAAGATGACATTTACTTCAGTGGAATAGTGACAAACCAATAGAGACAATTGAAGACACAATAGCTTGAAGAAGGTGAACTGAATCTGGAACTAATTTGGAAAGAAACATAAAATCACCGCAACTGACTGAAGCCATCCTCCGAGGATTCATGAAACAAAGTGAAAATAATGGATTAAACAGTTGTCGTTTTCCTGGTACGTTCTAGACCTCTGGATGGGAGGAATTAATGGATGATACTCCCTCCCTTACTGCGTAAAAATGCCATCGAGCGAGGTACTCAGTATCCCAGCTGTTCCAGCGGAGCTGCGCTGTGTCAAACATTAGAGCTCTGTGGTTGAATCAGGGACCTCCTAAGTGCAAATGTGTGTAGCTGTGTGACCCTGTGATACTGAATCAAGCTCTCATGTTCCCCGGCAGTCCCTGATTGAATACATTCTTTAAAAGAAAGTTAGTACTTGACTTTGATTTTTTTGAAGATCAGGATACTTCATAAATATTCCATGATAAGGTGAGATTTACAACCCACATGAGTCCGTTGTGGGTTGTTTAGTTGTGTAAACACAGAGTAACTTAACATGTCGGAACAGATACTTTAAAAGCTGCTCAGTGGTTGAATAGCAGCAATGTCAGTCATCTAATTACTCGAGTCAAGAATTAAATACTTGACTGACTGACTGTGGAAATTACATTCATGGTCATCCAATCAAGTGTTGGACTTTCATCACTGGCCGTCGCTCCCTCAAAGGATTTGGATTATAGAAAGCAAGCTAGCACCTTTTTCACTGTATACTAACTTTTCTGACCTTTAGCATCTTTTTTCCTAAAAAGCACCATCAAGCAACTATTTGGTCAAACCTTGCCTACTTTTTATAGAAGACTTTAACTTGTGTTAACCCACAAGCAGGATGCTGGACTTTCCACAGGCACACTTCTCTATGCTGACTGTGCAGCAGCTGAAGTTTATGAGCTTCACATTTTCAACTTTAATACAGCCACCCAGCCCAGACATTGCCTTAAAATTATATGTATGATGATTTTGAAATACTGGTTGATTTAAGGAAAGAACCCATTAAAGGCTCTGTGTCCTTGCTTAGCAAAATCTTAATATTACTCAACCCAAATACTACCGTTCTTAATCCTGCCTTTTTGAAGATAACTGCACCTTAAAGGGACGGAGCATATCTGTCAATTCACATCAAAGGCAGATGTCCAAATCATTCAAATACCTTGTCTGTCAGTAACTGGGAGAAATTCAGAAATTTCTGATCATCATTATCTGCTGTGTCTTTGTTCTATGGGTAAAAATTTGCCTGGAATGCTTCAAAGGCATGTTAATCAAGCCCTGTGTGAAGATGCCAGGAGACCAATTACACTTGTGAGCTGCACTTCAGCTTTTTCATTTCCCCAAATCCTGCTGCTCAAACATGGTTATATCCCAGATTTCTTTTCCACGCCGATGAAATAGTTGACCTTGACAAATAGCAGAATGCAGAGCAGACTTGGTAACATGGAAACAGCATGGCAATGCTTCAGCTTCTCTGCAGCTCCTGGGGAAAGTAGATATGGCTGTATAAGCAACATTGATGTGTAGCTTATAACAGAGAACATAGAGCAGCTTCGTTGCTCTAGACCTTTATCAATATGGAATATGGAGATTGAATTCTTACAGCCTCGGAGACTCTTCAAATTTTGAGCAGTTTAACCTCAACTTGATAATACTTATAAAACTGTATTTAGAGATTCAGGTCATGAGTCTAACTTGTCAGTCTGAATGGGCCTTAGTTCCTTTTTTCTTTCATAAATGGCCAAGGTCCTTTTAATCAAGGGCCATCTGAAATGTTGAGGCAATAAGCCGGTCTTTTTTCAGAGGTGGAGTTTGCAGAGACAGATGCAGTTTGAACAATGAGCTCTCCGAACCTCCAGCTGTGCTCTGATTTTGCTGCTGGGTGGTCCGAAAACTCGAAAAATCTGTCATCAGTGAAGGCAGCGTATGCGTCGGCTTCACAGAGCTCCAGCCTCATCATCATCGTCCATCCGTCCATCTGCCTCAAGACTGATGCGCCCCCTCGGATGTTGTGAAAAACCCCGGCGTGCCCCCCGTGCCCGGCAGCCAGCAGGGGGGGGCCTGTCTCTGCTCGACCGGCGTTACGTTGTGGTCGCACCAGGACAAACTTGATTTGACCAGAGGGAGGCTCGCGTGATCGATGATTCCACCGCGCATCTTCCACAATCTGGATGTCTGTGAGGGTGGATATTCGTGTGTGTAACCGTCTGACTGTGATGCTGAGCGTGCGCATGTATTTATGGAAGCCTCCAAACTGGCCCGAGTTACACGTCGTAGCAGCTCCAGTTGTTTGCTTGTTGTTTGTTGAGCAACATTTCTCAGGCATGCGACAAGCTGTGAGCTCACTCGATCCAGGCTTTGTTAAAGAAAGCTCAAAATGCCAACGGGTTGTTCCTCACACCCACAGGTTTCCTCAGCTGTGGCGGTAATCAGCACTGAGAAGTGCCGTCCATGCCTCGGTGCTCGAGCCAGAAGCTTTCCACACTGCTTCTTCTACTACTACTTCATTTTTTTTCTTTCTTTCTTAAATGTCATCTCCCATTGTGTTCATCTCCCATAGTGTTCCTCAGGCTAACAAACAATGAAGCAGCAGTGCTCAGTCACTATTACAATACTGTGTGGATCAATTCCTGCTCTTTATGTTGAGGTTTAGTATTAGGAGTTGATAAAAAGATAGGTGCACTGAGTGTGCGGATACTCAGGCGTACATAAAACGATGGAAATGTCACATGGAAAAAGAGTCTAGTGCTGAACTAGATTACATCTGAATCCACAGCAAGAATGATGCAGTCATGTTAAGATGAATATCAATTCATAATTCTGTCAAGCTATAGTATTCCAATAACTTGCTCATTGAACTGGCTTTTAAAGTAACATATCACCAGATTGTATGTTCCCAAAAAGTGGGTGCATCAGTTTAAAAAAAAAAAACCAAGTGAAATTATATAATATGTCAAAGGAAGCAGTTAGGAAAATCATGACAACATATGCCCCAGCAGCAGATAAACTCAACTTCAAGAGGGGCAGCGGTCAAAAGTTGAATCTGACTAACCCTAGGGCATCTGATGGAAAATTACTGTATAAATTGGGAATGACAAATACAACTAATTGGCATGCAACCTTTGACCCATATTTGTCGAAATGTTTCTAAAAATCTTTTTATGTTTTGGAAAGCAAACTGCTTTTTTAATGACACACTCATGTTGCGCTCCGTGCCCCTCGGTGTAGAAACCTATAGCACGCGCACACACATGCAGACACCCACAAACACGCACCCAACCTTTTAATGACATAAATGGCATGTAATAGTGATGATACAGAGCTGGAGGGGGAAAATAAATCACTGATGTAATGTTTCTGAGGAAAGAGTACTTCACGCTGCGGGTGAAGCCAATGCGACGGGCTCCATCTACTGTTGGGTGACGTGAACTTCGCGCTGATGAGGCTCCAGCTGACTCACTTCAACTCCCTGCCTGTGAAAGGAAAAGGGACAGCCAGGCTCAGTAATGAGAACGAGGCCGTATAATTTATGCCTGTGAATTATGGATATACCAAGCAAGTGAAGGCCAATATATGTTTTATACCACGCTCCGCTCCATTTATTTAAGATGGGGTTATGACTTGATAGCTGGCGGTTGTATTGATGATGGACTGACTGATTTATCAGCTCAGTCAGGCAAGACCATCAATTAAGGCGCGTTGTCAGGACAGACATGCCGAATGCACTGTCACCTGTTTTTTATGACCGACTGACTGTGTCCTGGCAGAGTCGGCCTCCTTCAGAACAGGGGGCGGGCCCCCCCCCTCTCCCACATCCTGCTCACCACTGTGATTACACCCAGACACGAGGCTGTAAAACAATATGCATTATCCAGCTGCAATTTGTGCAGCCCTCTAAACCAGCAGTATCTGCTCCCCGGTTTCATTAAAACAAACTTTGACTTCCTCTTATCCGATAAGCAGAATCACAATAACTGTAAACTGGGTGCCAACCCCTATACATAGCATTGTTTTATAACCTCATTTCATAACCTCATAGAAGTCGCGAACATATAATTTCTCACAGATAGACTAAGATGTATATACTATCCGTTCCCCTGGAAGCCATCGC
>OMNW01019396.1:8942-36141 GCA_900303245.1 Selene dorsalis | reverse complement strand
GGGTGGGGAAAAGCAGGGGACATTTATCACACTGAAATCCAAAGTCCCAGGGTGAAATGCTCTCTGAGAAACTTTATATATATGTATACACACATATACATATATATATACATATATACAAGTCACTACGAATGAGTATCTGGTTGTTAAAAAATACAGACTGTTTTACAACAATAGCACCATTGACTTTTATTATAATACACAGTAATTTTTTGATACACTGTGGTGGTAGAAATAGAAACACCTGCACTATCTAAAGAGATAGATTTTTGGTTTCAAAGAGATATTTAGGTTTTAGTGGATATGGTACAGGGGTGGTTAGAAAAGAGGAGGAAGTAAGAGAGGAAGTTGGTGGAAGTTTTTTTTTTTTGTTTTAATATGTGTAAGTGGGCTTTTTATTACTTAGCAATAAACTCAGTCCTACCGTACCTGGGACCCAAACCTAAACAATAAATAAATAACACCTACACATTTTTCTCTCTCTAGTTCCCTGGTATGTTCCCGTACTCTCCTCATACTTCCTCCGTCTTGTTCATGGACATGGGGTCGGGGTAGGTGAGAGGGGGTTGCTGTTCACCCAGGACGAAGTGAGGGCTTTTGAGGGATTGCCAGGTGTCCATGGGGCTGGGCAGGGCGAGCTGACTGGAGGCAATGCTGGATTAATCACAGATGACAGTTGCTTGTGCCATTCAGTGCAGATATCCTACGGAGTTCGACTTGGAAAAAGCACTTTTTACTTAGAAAAAAAGTCCCGTTTAAAAAAAGTGTCTTGATTTTTCTTTTTCTCTCTTTCTCTCCTCCTTTATCTGAAGTGTGCTCCTCTTTCATTTTAATTTTTTTCATATCTCCACTTTTTTGTTTTTCTTCGTTTCGATCCCTCAATTTCTACAAGAAGCAGACTGCGCCGACGTCAACTCCGAACTCCTGGTCTGCTCCACCAATATCCATCGGGGCAATGTCCACAATGGGGAGACGAGAGGTCTTCTGCGATCTGTATTCGATCACTGTCTTGCCCCACTGTCCTGTGTGTTTCTGCACAGACAGAGGGAAAAAAGCCCAATAGCTGTTAAATGACCTATGACTTCACTAAAATTGCATGAGAATGACATTAGTTGGCTCCAGAGAGTGAACAAGACTAGGTCAAAATCTAGTTGAACCTAGAATCCTGAATCCTGATCTTAAAGCTGTTACAATACACATAAATCAAAGACAAAGACTGTGGTGTGATTTCAGGTGTACTTAAAGTAAATAAAGAGAAAGTTGGAAGAAACAGACTGTCTTCCTATTTTTAAGTATTTTTTTCAGGCTTTTGCCTTCATTAGTCATAATGAGAGAGAGACCAGGTGAGTCACCTGGGTGCCCCCCCTAAGACTTTTTTATTTTATCTCTTAGATGAAGCACAGCCTCCATCGGGGATACACAATGGTTTAGCTTGTATTTATTCCAACACAACACAACACACTTTTATTAGAGGCAGGTTTTTAGTCACAGCCGTTAGTACGAAGCCTCATTACTGATGACTCTCTCTCTCTCTGTCTCTCCGTAAGTAATAATGATACACGGAATGAAAGTGGTTTATTTGCTCTAATGGAGGTGAGGCTCAGTGTAATGGAAGTGATACTATGCTTCCCTGCAGTTCCCAAAGTAGCTGAGGAACTAGAGCAACTCCGTGACCTGAGGCTTGGCACTCTGATGAGCAGTGGTGAAAAAGTCAGTCAGTCAGTCAGTTGGTCAGGTAGTAACATCTACAATTACAGTACTTTTCATAAGCCTGTAGGAAAACAGAGCATTGTTGAATCTGCCGGTCTTACCGTGCAGCCGTCCTCCATCACGCTGTAAGTGAAGCGGCTGTTGCCCTCGGCTCTGATCTCCACGTCGTTGGAGCCCTGGAGCAGCACGGCCTTCTTCAGGTTGCCCACTGAGGCGTCCATGTAGGCCACGCTGTTCTTACAGTGGTAGGTGATGTTCTGTGAGGCCTCTGTGGACAGCAGTCTCAGGAAAGTCATCTGAATGGCGGCAGTGTTGGGCGCCAAGGTGTCGTCACCGTAGCTGAACTACATGAGGCCACAAAACAGAAAAATGTTTTGTTTTTTTTTAATTTATGACCTGTTACTTTGGTTTCAACATTTTTTACAATGTGATTGGCTGTTGGGATGGAAAATTGTATTTTACACATCTGATTCTGAATCAGCTTACATAAAGTTTTGAAATCATGGTGCGACTTACGTGGAATCCTCCATTCATTGTCTCTCCGAACCAGACATGTTTGCGGTCTTTGCTCTTGCTGGACCACCAGTTCTTGCGAGGGATGCTGGAAGGCTTGGGGTAGACGCAGGACTCTCCTGTCTCCATGTTGCAGAAGACCTTGATTGCATCAATAGTGCAGCCCTGGTTGGGGTCAATCCAGTACTCTCCTACACACACAACAAAAAAACATCAGCTTCAAAGGGTGAGATTTACCTCCACATTCATGCTGCATAAAAGCTGATAAAGTTGTTATACTGTGTATCAGCACCATGCAAACACTCCCAGACTTCACCAAACTTGAGGTGCCCACATGAAAGGCCACATAACTTGTGTCTGCTTCATCATCTCACCCCAGCCTAACCAAGTCCTCCCTGTATCACTCACCGCTCTTCCAGTCAGGATGGCAGAGCTTCAGGTCCCTGCAGGTGCGAGCAGGGTTCTTCTTGGATCCCTCTGGGCTACGGATGTTCTCGATCTGGTTGTTGAGAGATTTCAGGGTTGCATCAACCTCAGCATCATGCTGACGGAGGTTTCCGGAGGCCTGGTCGGCCCTCATGTACCTGAGAGGATCAGGTGACTTCTCGGTCTGACCCAGGCCAGCGAAGGCAGACATGTCAATGCCAGGGCCAGGGGGACCAGGAGGTCCGGGGGGTCCAGGGTTTCCGGGGGGACCCTGAGAGACAAAGGAGAGAAAGACAGACAGAATATATTTAGCACTTGTCCACTGGTGTATTCTCATTTCTTTCTCACAAATGGAGGATTATTCTCACTTCTCCAATCTGAATAGACCAGTCCCTCCTCACCTCCCACACTAGGTGCAGGAAATGCTGCCATCTGTTCTACAATCTGGCCTCGCCTTTCACTGTTCTGGTATTAGGTTTCACTCTCATTTTCAACAACGCAGGTATCGCAAACAACTTCATGTGATGCCAACAGGAGCTCTAGCTACATCTTGTTTACAGTGCATTTATTAACTGTTCAGACCCCACGTTCACTTTTTTCACGTTTTGTTATGCAGTTGCAGTGTTATGCTGAAATGAATGGAACTGAATTTTAAGAAATAAAAAAGGAAAATGAAAACTGTCTGAAATATGAAGTATTCAGATCCTTTGTTGTTTGTCTCCCAGATCTCTTGATCAGCAGTGAGGCTTTAGCATGAAGCAAACATAATTGCAAAACTGTTCATGTCTGAGCAGTTTATGAATGCACTGTCATTGCTTTTTAACCTTTTCTTTTATAAAGTGTTTCTTTCCTTTTTTGTGCCAGTTGTCAATATATTTAAATCAAGTGGTTTGTTTGCTGTATAATTTGATGTATTTATTCATGGAGAACATCTTTGCTAGTCCTCAATTCCCACTTATGTATCAAAGCGAGACTCATTAATGATCTTAAACACTGAATTGCTTTGGAGCATTGTCGTGAAACCTTTGAGTGTGTTACTATGCTATACTTTGGTTTTTTGATGCACTGCCTGTCTTGAAGCAAGAAATTAAGGATTGTGTTAACATTAAAATCATTGATGAGGTCATTCTGATTTCCCCAAAATTAATCTTATTTTCTTGTTAACAGGTGGATATAGTGCTGGGGGAACTTACAGCTGGACCGGTCTCTCCAGAGCGACCACGAGGTCCAGGGGGTCCAATAGGTCCTGGCAGACCGTTTGCTCCGTCCTTTCCAGCAGGGCCGACAGGTCCAGGTGGTCCCTACAAACACAGATGGAGTAACAAAAAGCTTAATGTTAATTTCTTCATCTCTAAAGACATTACGTGAGACAATGGTCTAATTTTCTTATTACAAATGAGTACTTTGGCTTTCACTTACTCTTTGTCCAGAAGGTCCAGCAGGTCCGGTCGCTCCCTGGTCTCCAGCTTGACCCTGGAACAGGTGATGATTACATTCATTAACAAACACATCTGTGGGTTGATGACTGAAAGCACCGAATCAGACTGGTGCTACACAGTTGTGGATGAACAGGCTTTATATTTGGTCTGGATGCTTACCGGAGGTCCAGGCAGACCCTGCAGACCAGTGAAGCCTCTGTGTCCCTTCTGTCCTCTCTCACCAGATTCTCCTGCCTCACCTTTGTCACCACGGGGTCCTTGGGGTCCCTGGGAACATGAGGAAAACATTCTTCTTCACCTGTGTTTGCCTGTTGAAGTGTTTCTTGTTCCTGTTACCTTCAAATTTTAATTTCACTCTTGGATGGAGAAACCAATTCTGTGTTCAGGCTTTTGCTTGTGGCAAAAAAAAAACAAAAAATAAAAGAGTGAACACGTGTTAATGTTGAGAAAGAAAGATACGTACGGGCATTCCTCTGGCTCCAGCAGGTCCTGGAGGTCCAGCAGGTCCTTGTGCACCCTGAGAAAAGAAAACAAAAATGACTGTACAATCACTGTTTTATTGTTGTTGTTATTAAGAAAATGACTGGAGCACTATTCTAAAGTGACAGTATGTTTTAATATGAGGGTTACCACTTGTTTTACCACCTATAAGTCAGTGTGTGTATATATTGTGTACCCATCGCCTATGTGACCTGCTGTTCATTTTATGGTTGGCTAGGAAGAATTGCCTGTTAAAATACCTACAGGTAATTAGTGGGAAAGATAAAAGTGCAATTTTCCAAAAGCACTCTTAAAGCGCATAATGTCAAATACATGTCTTTTAGTTTTAGATAACTTTGCACTAATTACCTCTGGAGCAAATTACGCAGATAACAAGTAAGAAAAAACGTCAGTGAAATGTGCAGGTTGGCTCATCAGTGGTAAAACACCTGAGACATCCTCCTCTGTATTTACATGCTATTTGACAATATGGTAATTTAAAGCAGGTGAAGATTCACCCAACGATAACCACAAACCAAGCGTCTTCTTTACTAACAGTAAAACTTTTTTCACTAACATCCCTACTGTAATTCAAAAAATGGCAACAGTTTTACTTGTGCTGGAGCTACTATACTCACAGACTCTCCTCTGTCTCCCTGTTTGCCGGTAGGACCAACAGGACCGGGGGCGCCAGGAGCGCCTGGAGCACCAGGAGCGCCAGCTGGACCAGTGCTACCACGATCACCCTGCAGCACAGAGAGCACAACGGTCATGAGAAGGGAAGCTATGAACATACAGGATGGCCTACCTGTAGTTTTCACTTGAAGACAAAATGTTGATCTCTAGTGAGACCCAGATAGTTTAAAAAAAATAAAAGTAATTTCCAAATGCAGCGAAATGGTGCACTTAGGAGATCAGCAACAAGAAAAGAGGCAGTGCTGGTGCCTGCCAAGGAAAGCTCTCACACACTAAAAGGATGAGCAAATGGCTCTTCATCTGTGGCAAAATTATTTATTTGGGGCAGCGGACTAAGAAAAACATGATGGAGAATAGAGCAGAGTTTGTGATAAATGTTGTTGCATATTCTGCAATTTAGTCATTAGGCATTTTTAGCAGTTTTAGAAGAGCGCTGAAGCTGGTGTTGAGAGAATCAATAAAATTCATCCCATCAGGCCAAATTAAAAGCACTTCACAGGGTTTAAATTATCTGAACCAGAGATGCAATCAGTGTCACTAACACAATGAAACCTTTAACATTTGCAAAAGTTCATGAAGCCTTTCAACAGCCAAAGGCAACAGGCAAAGGGCTTCAAACAGAACATGTACAATGATTTGTAATTACAGCACTGTATGTTTGAAGTAGTGTTTTGTGTTTCTCACCTTAATTCCAGGTGCACCATCTCTACCAGGGGGTCCATCGGATCCAGGGTTGCCCTTTTAGATGACAGAACAATATCAAGTGTTAATAGCCTCCACCTTCAGCGGACCAGATGTCCTCTTGAATACTGATCAGCTGCATTAATGATATGGTACACACACACAAACATGCAAATGTATACGTGATGCAAATTGCAATGCATTTTAATGGACTTGGCCTCCGGACCAAAATTCAACATTTGAATATGAACAATTACGAGCCTCCAGAAAAGAAGCAATGTGACGATGCTGTGTGTTGGACATTCTCTGACCTCTCTGCCAGGCTCTCCTCCAGGTCCAGTGAGTCCAGGAGGTCCAACGGGTCCAGGGGGTCCACGGTCTCCAGGGCCACCAGGAGCTCCCTGCTTTCCGGGCTCACCCTGAGAGGAGAAGACACATGAGTGAAACTTGAACTAAATCGAAAAATAAATCACACCATAAGACATTATGGTTATAATAATATATACGCAAATTAGCTCCTCAAATGGAGAGGAGGATATAAGCTTCACCTCGTGACATTCTCTAAACTAGCACTGACATCTGTTTAATGGTGTCTTAGAGACCTGTGAGCTGGTGTCCAACAGGACAACTTAAAAAACTGATCAGATCTGAGTTCATGTTTGAGGTGAGTCCCATTAGGACGGCAATGAAATCAGTGTCAGACCACCTCATCAATTATCTTTGCACAGCCTGTCTACATCTTAAAGCTCAGTATTTCTGCAGCATTAGGTGTGAACCTCCCGTCACCCCCCCACCCCAGACACACACACACACCCTCTGTATTTTGATTTAGTGGGTACTGGATCAATTGGCACAATGTTTAGATGACAACATGATTGATGATAGATGATAGATGACAAGGCAAGGCACTTTTATTTGTACAGCCCATTTTTACGAACAGTTTGTCTCAAAGGGCTTTACACAGCATCATAACAACATCCTCTGCCCTTAGACCCTCACATCCACTGAGGAAAAACTCCCAAGAAAACCCTTTTAATGTGGAAAAAATTGGAGAAACCTCAAGGTGAGCAACATAGGAGGGATCCCTCACCCAGGATGGGCAGATGTGCAATAGACCAAATCTTGTTAATACCAATTAAAACTAGGTGTTTATATCTTATATCCAGCTTGTTTTTGAAGCTTCTTCTAATTCCAGTCTCAGCTTAATCACATTAAGCTATTTAACAGTGCCTGTCCAGCCTAATTCATCCTTTTATATTGTATTTAGAAACAGGCTTTGGGCAGCAGTATTGGTGCTGTCTCCAGCACTGATACTGCTGCCCAAACAGTAAAAACATTGGATGCTGAAGTGCTCCATGTTTTTCCAATTCAATTTCCAATTCAAAAATCAGAAACAAAGACTGTTGATGTTGCAAGAAGACCTCATGTTGATTAATCACACATCTATAACAGAAATTGAGATGCTACATTAACCAAGAAAAAGCTACTTCATCTAAAAACTAGATTTTGTTTCAGAGAGCACTGAATATCGCCTCAATCCAGAGATAACAACACCTGCTACCTTCAATGGGCCTAACCTAACCTGAGGAATCTACACAGCACCACAGAAACTCAATCTGCACTACAGCCTTCCCTTCTGTTACTGAAAGCATGTACTCTGCTTGAAACTGTCCTGGGTGAGTTTGGCTGCTTTCTTGGCATCCCCTTCATTCATACTGATGAATAATTAAAGCTAAGGACATGCCCACTGAGATGTTGTAGGCCGGGGACATGGCTCGTGTCACATATCTGATAGTAAAAGATCTAAGCAGGGGAACTTCTCTTATCTTGTGTCACACTGTACATCAAATGGAGTTGGCATGAGACGTGATTTGTCTGTGATAAATGGACAATGCAATCACAGTCCTGAGCCTTTTTGAACGCTGCTACAGCCACTTGTACTATATGAGAAAACATTAGGCACTAATGTCAGGTCAGGTCTCTCAACTGTGAGTATTGTCTGTGTTGCTCTTGTTACTAAGTGATATTGGTGTGTAGTGCTGTAACTAACAACTCTATTTCTTATCAGTTAGCTGCTGACTTTCTTGTGCAATTAGTGAATAAATTCAATCCACAAAAGTCAGAGAAGGTGAAAAGTGTGATCGGCACACAGACCCCTCTGACAGCACAACCTAATAAACATGTTTTCTTGAACTGCAGCGTGAAGATTGATTGATTGACATTATTAATCACATGTATGGCTTGAATAATATCTTATATATTTGTACGAAACAAGTGAGTTTCGCAGATGTCACCTACACGTCTTGGAGACTGTGGCAGATATCACATCGCAGTTTTTGTCTGACATTTATTATGGGCTAAAAACTGATCATTAGCTGATCATTAGCCTGAAACTGCACAATGATTAGGTGAGTGTGTAAAAGTATTGTGACTTACAGAAGGTCCAGGCAGACCAGGGAAACCTCTCTCTCCACGCTGTCCAGGCAGACCAACAATACCACGCTGACCGGCCAAACCCTGAGGACCTGAGGGACCTGGGGGGCCCTGTGATGGGGAGAAAAAAAGAGGCAGGAGTCAGAATTAATATGTGGCCAACGTATTGCTATTTGCTGCCATTTGTCCTTTGCGCCTTCACTTCATTTGAATATAGTTTTTATCTTCATTTTTTTAATTACTGAAATTAAATGTAACCACAAATGATTTTTGAGACCAATAACACTAACATCAGCCTATGTCAATTTACTTTACATGTCATCTTTACATTTTTTATAAGACAGCCTTATAAGAGTACATAATAAGTTACAGTTCATTAAATACATAAATATACTAAAATAAACTAATTTAAAATGATCTTCTGATTCTTGTTAATATACACAGATATCTTTCATATTTTCTTCATCTTTTTGTTTCCCTTGCCTTCAATCCATTATACTTTCTAAGATTAATAAGAGAAAATGTCCTTTTCTAATTAAAATGAACTTTTGAGTCATTATTACAACAGTATTTCATGCAAAAGGGCAACTGTGTCTTAAAGGAATAGTTTGACATTCTCAGAAATGGTTAGGTGAAAAAGTCCACATCACTTTTAAGCCTGTACAGTAAATACAGTACTGAGTTCCAGTGAGCAGCCAGTTCTCTTATCTTATCTTATCTTGCTTATTTCATCTTATTTTAATTTTGTTTAGCTTAGCTTAGCAAAAGAGCCAAGCACCCCTAAATGGTCTATTTCTTGGCTGGGAGCAGTGACTTCAGGAGTTGCGTTATTGTGACGTCACACTTCAACTGACAAACACCCAGTCACTGATTAGATGCAGACAGCTTTGTACAAAGTTATTTTAATGCTTGTGTTTTGGCTGCATCTTATTTGTGTCCTGTTCTTTCCTCTCTTTCTGTCATGTTTCTTAAGGAGTTCAGACTTATTTATAGCTTTTGTCATTTGCTCCATCAGGGATTTTACAACTCTCAGACGCAGCTGCACACATCAATGTCAATCTCTCCATCCATCCTTTCAGGTCTACATCATCTAGACCACCTCAGTCCACTCTGCCACATGTCCCGAGGTGTGTAACCATAAAAGCTCCCTTAACCCATGTCCACAAAAAACAACAGAAAAAAAGAAAAACCCTGAGAGACACAGCTCAGCTGTCAAAGGCCTTAATGCGTTGATACATACGTCAACATTTCCTATATGTATCTATAGGTGGGAAGGGTCTGGACCCAGCAGCTATCTTCATGTTTGAGTATGCAATCATCGGTGATGTGTCATTATCTTGACAGGACTCATTGTGTGTTTATTGGTGTGCGTAGTGCTAAGCGTAGGAAAGGTAAAAGCCTGAGGTCCTGTCATCAGTCTGTCACCGGGCTGTGCTGCCATCACACTGTCAAGTGTCTGGGTCTGCTATTACAGTCATTGATGGACACTGACAGCTGTGTGTATTAATGGAGAATGTGCTCAGCTGCTGTCCATTGCTGATGAAATTGGCCCTTTGTGCTGACAGAGCTACACAGAAGTCAACAGACATGTAGAAAACAAACACATCTAACCATTTCCTTTTCTCTGTAATGGACACCTGTGTTCACCTTGATGGTGTTGAAGGAGACTAACCTGTCTGAGTGGCTAAATGTGTGTGCATATGTGCGCTGGAGGGATTGGAGTGGTATATGCCGGACTATATGATTAAAGAAAGATAGACTCACAGGAGGACCATCCTCTCCAGCATCTCCCTTCTCTCCAGGAGTCCCAGCAGGACCACGGAGTCCAGCATCACCTTGTCTTCCTGGAGGTCCACCGTCTCCCCTCACACCCTTAGGTCCATCTTTTCCAGGAGGGCCAGCAGGACCAGCAGGTCCAGGGTTACCCTGAGAGGTGCAAGGAGGATGAAAACGTAAATCAAATAGTACACAAGCCCAAGTGCCTTTATTATGTCAATGAGCTCCAGGACAACTTTAAATAACTTTTAACAACACATATCTCACATTATCAGTTTTACATGATGAGACTTGTTTGTCACTATATGTTGCACTTCTACTACTCAAGTCTGTGAAAAAAAAAAATCGAAACAAGCTACAGCAAATCCCCACTGTGTCAGATATAATGCATTGGTAGGGTGTTGCAAGTGTGAGTGCCTTATAGGTGCAAATTAAGCCACATAAATTATTGGGTAACAGTAAGTCATGTGGCATTTAGGAGGTTCCACTTTCTGTTCTGTAGCACCTGGTTCTTCTTGTAAAACATCAATCAAACTTATTTTCTTCTTCTTCCTCATACTTGGCATTATATATATATATTTTTTTATTTTTATTTTTTTTTATTTTTATCTTTCCCAAACTACCAGGCATTATCTTAACTGATATTATATATTAATTGATTGATATTAATTGATATTAGTAAACAGAAAAGTAGAGTAGATCACAAAGAATCTATCAAATAATGTAGAAAATATCAACATCAGTACATGTATTAAATGTATTTGCTAACAGCACTGTAGCTGTACTTTAAGCTGCATTTGAACTCAGTAGACTGAACTTACATTGGGACCGGGGGGTCCGACTCGGCCGGCAGCACCAGGGAAACCAGTGGCACCCTGACAGAGAAACATTCATTTAGACAAATACAAAAATAATCTCACAAAATAATGCTGTCTGCTTGTTCCACTATAAGACTAACACAAAACTGTTTTCAAAACATCACTTACAGGAGGTCCCTGAGCACCACGAGCACCTTTAGGTCCAGAAACACCTGTAGGACCCTAGAAAAGAAACATACATTGACATTTGTTTTATGTTTTGTGGAGGGTTATATAAACCTAATCTAAAAACACTTTCAGTTGCTATGAAATAAAGCTGGAATATATTCAGTTTGCTGGGAGGATGTCTGCCTCAGATCATTTTTTATTCTGCCTGGTGTGGCACAATCAGTGACAAGGACATCTTTCAGCCTGGCGTGATGTTCATCCCTCCACAGGATGTTCAGCGAAGAGGAGGATTTTTATTCTGACTTTTGCATTTTTCTCTTCTCATGAAAAAACACCGTCAGTCAGAGTCTTGTTCTTAATAAGGTCTCATTATTTAAGGATTAGACAGATGTAGACTGTTTGGTTTAAAAAAAAAACAAACTAATCTCTAGAGTGGCACTCACTGCAGGTCCAGGAGCACCAGATGGTCCTTGGGGTCCAGGGGCACCAGCGTCTCCCTTTTGTCCAGACTCTCCCTGCTCTCCCTTGGTTCCTGGTTGACCGTCAGCACCCTGATAGAGAAAAAAACAAAGAATTGTGAAACACGTCTGTCATTAAACAACAAATATTTATGTGTGTGATTCATCAGTTTACTGGTCAAGTTGGATGGTGGCTGTGGTTTTTTAAGAGTATTTGTAATGTATGCCCTGTAAATTAGAGGTATGGAGTGTTAGGACTAGTTATTTTGATTAATGAAAGTGATAAAACAAAATATAATTACCAAATAAATCAATATGGATGAGATACGATTAATTGATCCTGGGGGAAAATTCACTCTGCGAAATATTTCAATATATTTTAAAAATCAGCCTGAGCTTTACCAGCTGAAATATGACTGTGTTGCACAAAACAGTGCATTAATTACAATAACAATCCAGTTAATAGAATATTCAAATTGTCACAACATTTTGCATTATAGAAAAGAATAGAATTCATTCATTGTCATTGTATGTAAACAAATGGCAAATTTTAAAAGGGGAACTCAAAAATATTTGAAAGCGTCAATATTTCATATTATCATGTATAATAACATTATTCCTCCTGCAAAGGAAGCCAATGACAGCTTGATAAATTAGCTTATGGTGGCTAATGTTAGTGAACTAGCAAAGATATTTTCTGTTCATTAACTCTATGATCTTTCTCCTACTGCTACATTGCGTTTTCGCATTTTCCTCAATTGTGTAACTGTCACTGTGGCCACCGTGGCTGCTTTTACATTGTGTTTATTCAAAATAGCAGAAGCTACTATTTTCTGTGACAGAAGCAGGTTTCAAAACAGAGAAGAGATGGGTTTTCTGATGCCTTTCTTCCTCCTCCTGTTTTTTTTTTCTCACATAAATATTGATTGAGACTGTGACTGCTTTAACAGCAATTAAATGTCTACAACTGTCAACCTGCATTTCAAAATATTTAATAGGTGCTGCTGATGTTTTTGTACAACATCTATGTCTGTCAATCTGTGGTGATAAGCAGTGATGTTACAGCCTGTGAGCCGTGAACCAAAAATATTTAAACACCTTGTAGTGTTATTCATCCTGACATAAATTCAATAATTAATTATAGAGCAACCTGGAGAAAAAAAAACCTATGAGAGATTGTGTTGTCAGCAAAACATTGATGAAACTCCATTTGGAACAATGCAGCTTATTAAAAACATTTGCTTGACGACAGTCTGGAGTCTTTGGGAGGAACTGAATGGATGAGTGATGTGAAGGCTTCCGTCTATCTACACACTCATCTCTCTCTGCTGCATAATACACAGAGGAAACTGTGCCAAGATAAAAAATGTTGATGATTCACTGAAGGCTGAAACAGGGGGAATAGGGAATCCAAGCGTTTGAAAAAGTGAAACTGTGTCATATTGACGTGTGTCCTCTCACAGCTGGGAATGACACAGAGCTGAGTCTCGCTTTCCAGGTAAGAATGTATGAGATGAGGACCTGAATCATTTGGTTTGCTTGTAGAAAAAAATAACATTTTCACTATAACTATCTTGCTGCTGAGCTCTTCTCTTGTATATCTATTGTATTGTTTTTGTATACCTCAAGACTAATTAATACAAATACAAATGACAGCATATGAATAACCTTAACTTGTCTTTAATCCAGTAATAAAACATTAAATATTTTTGCACTATTTACACTTATATGCACCTGTTTCTATTCTAACCTTTGTTACTGGTTTTCAACAGGGTGATAGTTCTCTTGCTTTTAAGTTTCATTTTTGTTGTTCTTTACAGTATCACTAAAGATCATTGCTGCAGTGACTCCATCTTATCAGTGTCTCTGCAGTGATGTTCCTGAGATTTCTGCAGATCTGCGAGCAGGTGACTGTGGTGTTTTTGTTACTTACGGGAGGTCCAGCAAATCCAGCAGGCCCAGGAGGTCCAGTCTCACCCCTGTCACCCTGAAAGAAGAAGGAAAAGGGGCAAACTCAGTGGGTGGTTTAGGCTGCAGAGCTGAGTGAGAAAATGAGAAAAATGTGTTTTTTCTGGACTCCAACAACACAACAGCAACACGGACAACAAAACTATCATCTCTGATTTTTGTGGCACTACAGAGATCTACTTCTGAAAAATGTTACATGGGATAACATCAATTCCTACCTGGTACAAGCCTCTATTATAAAGTCACTAAGTTCATAATTTGAACTTCTTTTTCCTTTTCAGCGACAACACCATCCTATTTTTGGATTAACTGATACTGATTGTCAAACTGTGACACTTACAGGAGCGCCACGAGTACCAGGGGCTCCAGAAGGACCAGCAGGACCAGATTCACCCTTAAAGAAAAGAGAGGCACCAAGTCAAAAACACAGAGGGGTCAGATACACAGAGGTATGGGCTTTGTGCATCACTTCAACAGTAAAACATGCCAAAAGGACGTCATACTAACTAATGTATAGTTTTAACAGGTGATACAGATTATCTCAGAGCACATGTTGACTTAAAAGCAAAATGCTGCAGCACTCACCTTTTCACCATTGGGACCACCAGGACCAGGAGGACCAATGGGACCAGTGAGACCCTGTGACAGGAAACAAGTGTAAAAACTTTATTTAAAAACAACAAACTTTGAACTAGGAGCAGTAATGAACATTTTGTCCTGAATTCAGCTCCCGAAACACTGAACGCTCCCTTTAACACAGGCTTTCAACTCTTTTCTATATAAAAGAGCAGAGTAATAACATTCTGTCCATATTAAACACTGGCTATTATCATTCATGAAAAACAGAATTCATAACACTCACTCTAGCACCATCTTTGCCGGGAGCGCCTTCAGGTCCTTTCTCTCCAATGTCACCCTAGGGGGTTTAAAAGAAAACAAATCAGTCATCTGGCAGTTGTAGACTTAAAACTTGAACTCATTTGTATATAGGTATTTTGTCATTAATACATTGGTCTTGTCAGGACTTACTCTGTCTCCCTTAGGTCCAGGAATGCCAGCAGCTCCTCTCTCTCCAGGCATACCCTGCAGACCAGGGGGTCCCTGAGCTCCAGGGGAACCTGCAGGTCCAATGGCTCCCTATTATAGAGCAGAAGTACATGGAAATGTGTTGAGGAGATTAGTGCAGTGACCTGAAGTTAATGTATATTGATTAAGTGCATGATGTAAACAGCTGCTACAGATAGGAGGAGATGCTGTATGTTTACTGATGTGTTCAAGGCTTTGGGCTGAAACAAGACTGCTGTTGTGTTTGTTTTGTTGTTCCATCTGAGATTACTTTTGCCAAGATTTTATCTTTATTTACACAAGTCAGCAACAGAAAAGTGCTTCTGTCACAGAGGGAGATCGCATTTACTTAATCAACCAAAACAGATGCACATCCATCTTTGTTTTGGTATGTTCTGCTCAAGGTTTTACGAAAAAGAAAAAGCTGTTCAAAAGTATTCACTACACACAGGCCGTTGACTTTCTGGGTTAAAACAAACTTTTATCAACTCTTTTGACAAAAAAAAATCAATTGAGTTTTGGAGTTTTTTAATCTGTTAAAATTAATCAGTTTTAGATATGAAAAAAAATATCTAAACTTCCGTGTGTTTCTTGTGAAGCTGTATTTTAAGTAGAAAGGGGAATTTGATCAGTAAAAACTGTATCCCAAAAAAATCAAAGCCAAGAAAATAGAAGCAAATGCAGACTTTTGATTTTGATCGTAAGTGGCTCCACCAGGCCCACTGCTGGTCATACATTGTCAGGCTTATCAGCTGCAGCCTCACACTGTAGATCAGACAAACCAGCTCAGCCACCAAACTCCACTCATTAAGCTGTAACCACGGGGCTCACCCAGCCTCGGCGCTGACTGTGAATGTATTAAAACTGTATATCAGCTCCATTTAAGTTCCAATATTTTGCGTCTTGGGCAACAAATCCTTCATCCATCTGTCTCAGTCCTGCTTCACCCTCCACAAACTCTGAGTTGATTCCTCCTCCATCACTCACGTCAGTTCAATAATCCTCATCCCCCCCATCTACTCCTGTCTAACCTCAAGGAGGAGGGAAAAAAACCTATGAACTGGGATTAAAATCTACCCAGATAACAAACCAAGAGTGAGAATTGCTCTGAGCTCTTCCTCCACTTACATTGCTGTTGTGAGAAATTACTGCAGTGGCTGAAATGTGTTGATGGCTGATAAACAAGTGACTGTGCAGCTTGACTGGAAATACACTGAGGTACCAGTTGTTTGGGGAATATGGGGACATTTTTAATTTAATTTATCTATAAAAAAAACATTATTATGAACTCATCAAAATGCAGGGATTGAATACAGGCAAAGAGTAACAATATTGATGATAATACTAAAAATATTCTTCTCTATTCAAATCACATAGGGTTTCCTGCAGTATCTACACACAGTGTTTATACATAGACACCATGTGTTTATGTCCAGAAATGTGTTCACAGTGTGCATGTTTGTATGACTAAGCAGTGTGTTTATGACTGATCAGGTATACAGAGTGTGACTAAAATACATCATCATGTGAATACTATATTTTTCCTATTCAATTCTTCTTTCTGGGGATTTTTTGGTGTGTCCTGAAGCACTAATTGTATCCATTAATGTGTCAGAAATATGTTATTTTTTCTTTGTCTTTTTGCTTCCTGTCTGGGGTGCTCATTAATTAATTCAGTTGTATAAAATTACACATTTTCCTTCAGATGAACGGAGCAGAGGAGCCATTTCTTAAAGCAGACTGCCAATAGTCTGTCGTTAGCAAACAAAAGAGACCAATAAACGTGTTCAGGTCGGGGCCACAGATGATTTTTAAACACTGAATGTATACAACTCAGGCAATTATCATTTAATCACATGCTCCGACTGCTGTCTTGCTGCCACAGCATGTGATAAGTTGATATCAAATCTGTCTTAAGCACCACAGAATATTATTTGCCAGTTGTGAGTACATCTCAGAGTAACATTGTATGATCTGAAGATCCGCCTGGTTTTTCCAAATGCTGGACTCACCTTGGGTCCGTCAGTTCCAGGAGTTCCAGGGAGACCTCTGGGTCCCTGCAGACCCTGAGGACCAGCAGCTCCTCTCTCTCCAGGGAATCCACGCTCTCCCTGAACAGTGACACAACGGTCAATTAGTGGGCTTGTCTAACAATGAGTTCACCTCAGAATTGTTGAGTTAAATCAAGATGGTCGACTTACTCTGGGGCCAGTGGCACCAGCAGCTCCAGCCTCTCCAGGAACACCCTGAAATGACAAAAAGGATCAGTGTGTAACAAACCAATCTAGTATCTTATACTTACAGACTTACAGCAGTAACCAAACCAGCTCAACAGGACTGAGATATTTGTAGGTAATGAAAAAAACTAACAGTATCTTAGTATTTAATCATTCATGAGTTCACCTACCATGTCTCCAGGCTTGCCTCCCTCACCAGGGGGGCCAGGAGGTCCAGGCAGACCCTGTGGATGAAAGGAATAAAGCACTGAAAGGGAATCATGTGCTGTAACTGTGTGCTGATGTGCGCACAGATTAGCAGAGTATCAGAGATGAACTGAGCGACTGAAGTTTTTAGGTGTAAGCCTTACATGTTAGAAACAGTGATACTTTTACCACACAGTTAGAGAAGTGAAGGTGTGAGCAGACACACTCACCTGGAAGCCGGAGGGGCCCGGCTGTCCTTGCTCTCCTCTCTCTCCAGCAGGGCCCTATGTAGATAATCCATAATTCATGATCGCAGCCAAATATCATTATATAAATATCAGCGATTTCACATGTGACTTTGATGGTTAATATGGTGGGAAAATATTATTAAACTTGCCATTAATGCAGCTCTGACACTGGTCAACATCATATGAATATTTGTGTTTCTACATATCATTTTAAATCAGGTCAAATTTATTCAAACGCAAACTTCAAAGCTGAAAGTCTGCGAGTCAGCGATGCCATCTGACGATATTCAGTTTGCGTCAAAGATTTTTTTTTTTTCCCAGACAGAGCTATGATCGAGCAGTCTAGGACAGAGAGATACTGAAGGTTGCTTTAAAGTGCAGACTAAAAAAAAAAGGGATGATAATATCAGTGTTGAAGTTATTGGAGTGGCATGGGAGGGGTTGGGTATGAGATACGTACAGAAGGGCCGGGGGGTCCAGCAGGGCCGGTCTCTCCATCTTTGCCGGGCAGACCCTGAGGTGAGGAAGAAAGAGAGTGAGGAGGGAGGAAGAGGAGGAGGAGGGGGCAACAAATAGATAGATATCAACAGTTAAGCCAGAGGTGATGCTATTAACTGGAAAGACATCTGATAGCTATAATTGAGCTTTTCAACATGCTTCTCATGTGGAAGCTGAACTACAGACATAACTGTAGATCAATGGTGAGTCAGAGCAGATTGAGAGGATAAAATGTCCTGGGTATTTGAAGGAAAAGTTCAAATTGGACCTGTTTTAATGAATATTCTTGTATATAATTGTAGATAATTGACTTTAAAATGTCATAATGTATCAGCTAAATGGTTCTTGCATCTTCAGAGCACAGCTACTGTTAGATCAGTGTAGAAGCAGGAAAGGTGAATTAACTTACTCTCAGACCGGGAGCTCCAGACAGTCCTTTCTCTCCAGACTTGCCAGGCTCACCCTAATCACAACATGAAGAAAATGCAGTGGTTAGTCAAAAGGCCAGAGCTGGTTCACTTGATCCTGTACCTATCACAGGAGTAGAGAGGGTACTGTACATGTGAGGGCTCACAATGAAATAGCGTAATCCTGCTCAGCAGTAATCCAGGTGAAGATCCAGGTCTACTTTACAATATTTTTCTTGCTGAAATACATCAAGCTAAATAATATACTTACAGTTGCTCCCTTGGGTCCGGGGAATCCCATGACACCAGGCTGTCCACGGGCTCCCTGTGGGCCAGGGGGTCCTGGACGTCCATCCTCACCAGCAGCTCCCTGGTGAAAAAAAGTGAAGTCATTTTAGTAACAAGGCATCTGCAAATAAGATGTAATAAGCAAAATACTTCAAGAATTTAAAAATCGAAGCAAATGATAATCACACATGAAGCCTTGACCACATTTGAACAAAAGAAAAAACACTCTCAAGTCTTTCAGCATCTGGGGTCAGCAGTGGAAAGTGCTGAATCACAATTGTACCATTGTATTTTGACTGGAGATGTAAAGTAGAGAGGAGTCATTCCTCAGAGGATCTGCTCATGGTGCTGTGGGTTTGGAGTGGTGTCTAACAGAAATATCCAGCAGCAACACACAAAATAATCCCTCAATCCTAATCAATTTGTCCATGTGCCAGGCAAAAAGGGAAATATTTCTTTATTTGGCATTGCACTGTTAAGTTTTAATGAGATATAGTTCCCAAAGAGAAAAATAATGTCTCATGTATTTCTAAAAAGCAAATGTTATATTTATTTAGCCCACATGAAAAGAGTCAGGAAACAGAGCGGACTGAACACAAAGGGCATACACTTGGGGATTAAGCGTTATCATGAGAAACAGGAGCCTGTTTAGCGAATGCAGCTGAGGTTGAGGAAATGACTGTACTCTGGCTTCAATGTGAGAGCTGAAAGGAGCTGCCGCGTGTCAGGCTCTGAAAACCAGGGCAGTTGAGATGATTTGAAACACAAACACCACTGGGGACAAAGCTGGTGGATAATGGTTGGATAAATCTCCTGCAATTCAATTTGATGAAACCACTTATGGGTCGTAATGTGAGAGCACATTTGATAAAATTACAAGCCTCTTTCTTGTTGTAATACTGTAACATATGATACGTGCTGTGTGATTATTTTCTATTGACTTACAACAACACAACAGCTACATTATTGTTGTTACAACATGAAGGAATAAAGTGCACTTACAGAAGGTCCGACTTTTCCTTGAGGACCAGCGTCACCAGGGCGTCCAGTCAGGCCCTGTCAGAGAAAAAAAACACAGTTGAAATCCAGATGAGTCATCAGACATCTCCATGCAGACATGTGCTAAATAAAGGCAGGAACATATGGCACTGTGGGAAACTGGGTTTACGCCTCTGATTGGCCCCATGTGCAAAAAATGACAGTTCAACACCTGCTGATGGAAATGATTGAGAACTGAAACAAGAATGAAGGATCAGCTTGGCTCAGTCTAGTTTTTCCAAATTCCTCCATGGTTATTGGTGCAAGGGTAAAATCACAAACGTTGTCTGGGAAAACGACGCATCTCCAGGTCTGATACTTGGGAATTTTTCAGATAAACTGAGAGAAGAGGCATAACTAACTACCTATTTCACACTTCAAGTTTGTTTTGTTTGCTCCTCGTGGGAAATAGTACACTCCATGTGAAATCAGCTGTATGCAGGCCTCCATGGCAGCTGGTGAGCTTTGTCAGGTGTCAGGGTTACTGTCAGCTTGGTCTTTGTCTAAATGAGCTATTTTAAACAACAGATCCTTAGGACCTGCATATCAGCATCTGATAAAAAGTTGTATAAACCTATTGCATCTCCAAATGCAGAGTTACACTCACTCGCTCCTTATCTCTGCTGGAGACTTACAGCTCAAGGCTTCATTAGCTGTGACCAGTACAAGACATCTGAATCCCTGAGCGAGTTGTTGGTGGTCATGCCGCATTGTGGGTAAAGTAGGCATTAGATTTTTACCAGAGAGTAGAATGTGTGGAATAACAAAAGACTGTTGTGTTGCATGAATTTTAATCCATTGTGATTCTGATAACATCACAGGAGCTCAATGCTAAATAGGCTGAATAATCTTTTACTGGAAAAATCAGTTCTGACAATAGGACTTTGAGTGTTTATCAAGCAGGTAGACTTGAGTTAGTTCAAAATGCTTGGGTTCTTTACGGGGAATAATATACACAAGCATTTTATTCAACTGACCCATACAAGACTAATCCTCAGGATACGTCAGCCTTTACAGACTCAGTAATAATTTTTCAGCCTATCTCTGTGAATTTATGGAAATGCAACAATAAATCACTAGAGCATCTATTTATGTGTTTGTTCAGTAGAGATGAATCTCACAGTTATTAAGCTGAGATAAACACATAACAGCCACAAAGCAGAAAATGGTGCAGTTTCTCTCACAGTATTAAAAGGTACTTTTTAGAGATACAATATTTTCACAGGACCACAGGGTGTGTGGAATTGAGAATTACAATACAGCAACGATTTAGGACAGACCCAGATCTACACCTTCATAATACTTGTTGATGTTGAATATTACCCCCAACATATTCTCTGTGCAATCTTCAAAAGAAAGACACCTGACACTGATATTGACTCTTGTTAACATCTTCGACATCCAGATCTATGATAGACACACTGTGGGTAAAGGCCAAACTTACCCTGGCACCAGGCAAACCAGACTCTCCAGGACGGCCAGGGTCACCGTTGGCACCCTTGGGACCACTGGCACCAGAGGGTCCACGCTCACCGGGGGCTCCCTATGTTATGAGAAAAAATATAAAACAGTATTTGGTCACTCAGTTAATCACAGGGGAGGAAAAGCTTCAGGTCTCAAACAGCAGAGGAAATGAGTTTCCCTTTTAATAGTACAAAGGAGTTTCATTGACCTGCTGGAGATGAGAAGATTAAATTTTGACAGACTCATTTTAGTATAAATGAAATCGTGTGGGGAGAAGATAACGTTAAAAGCGATGCTGGCTTTGCTGATATGGGACATGTAGGTCACCAGTGCATGACAGGCACAAGGCATAATGGCTTATGCTGCCCTCTTGAGGCCAGATGGTGGAACTACATGTATCACTGCTGCTCCTGAAGTGAAGCTTGAGATGAATCATGTGTAAAAATAAAACAAAAAACAACAAATAGACATACTGATAAATTTGACTCTAAGCTTGTCACAGGAGAAGAAGTGATTTACTATGTTCTCCATTAACTTGTCCATTAGGCTGCTGATCTGATTTCAGAGTGAACCACAAGGAAGCATTTCACTTATTACACGCCTCATCGACTATCATCGTTTCAGAACTGCTAAGCCGCTTTGCACACTTTAACTTGATTTGAGATTTATTCTGACTTAATGAGGTGAGAAATTATCTTTGAGAGATGTCATCAGGGACAACTGGCTCAATGAAATATTCAAAAGATGCTGAGTATTCATTTTTTATTATTTGCTCTTACCATTGTGCAGACAAATATGAACAATGAGAAATGCTTTGTAGCAATTCCCAAATGACAAGTTCCTTATTTATTATTCATCCCCTAGTTTAAGTTGGATCTCTGTGATTAAACACTAATGATCAATATAAACACTGTCGACCCTTTAAGTTACGGTGGAAGCCAGCATCCTGCATTGTCTTTTATTTTGTAATAAACTGAAAGTGTCAGAATGTACCATCTATTTTCTGTCAAAACATCAATGACATATCATTTTGGAGAACTATATAACTTAGTTTTGAAAATGTCTTTTTATATATATATAAATCTGTGGTAGAACTCTTATTGATACATATTTGAGAAGTGCCGACTTCTGTTTACTGTCACTTCTACTGTCTGTGATACTGGGTTATCACTGCTCTGCTCACTTTTCTGTACAAGGAGTGTTTTGGTATTGCAACACCAGATTTCACCTAAAATCCTGATTCTAAGTGCTGTTGAAGGACTAGCAATGGAAATCTACCCCCCAGCTGTTTGTGATGCAGTGAAGCAGCTTGAGGCCAAATTATTCCCCTCAGTGCTGAAAAACTGTCTGACTGCTAAATTAAGGTCAAATTGAATGTTTCCAAGGGGCAGCGATATACATGGGTGATCATTTTTAATAAAGTAATTACTCTTTTGTGCAAAGCAAGAGTTAGAGGAAGAGAAAGAACTATAATACATCATCTGATAACCTTAATAATCAAGGTACCATCTTCATGAGACAGAACATTGTCCACGTGAAAATGAAAAAGCTGTCTGAAGAAAAAGTGTCCTATTTTGTAATGATACAGAGAAAACGAATTAGAGGTATTGGTTATCAACCAATCAACAACCAATCTGGGTAAAAAGTTTACGACAACAAAACTGGAGGAAAGTTTAGCATACAGAGCTTTTGTGAGGAGCTGGCCTTAAAGTGGAACTATCCTGTTTTCAAGATGTTTTTGCCCAGTTTGTGCCTTTGTCTCTGTAGAGAAACGCCGTTCATTGTGAATGACAGCTGTGTGGAGGTGGTTTTAGTTTTTGGCTAGAGGGAGAATACATACAGGCCTGTTTGAAGCTGAAAGTGTTGAGTCTCTGCTCTCTAAAGAGCATCGCAGCAGAAGGATGTTACTTCTCATACGACGTGAGGCAGATGACAAAACACTCAGAGAGCCTCATCTTTTTCAGCTTGGATTTGAGGGTTACCGAATCCCAATGAGTGAAATTGAATTCCAGGTTATGGTGATGTGATTTTTAATCAATATGAATATGGTACAATGTGTCTAGATGACAGAGAAATGTCACATAAAAACAAAATCATTGCTAACCACAGTTTTCAAATCCAATTTAGGGCGGATGGAATATGGGAATTATCAGTTTCACAGTTTTACACCCGTGACTACTGATGCATCAGCAGCATTCATTTGAAGCTCTCGGTCTGATCCGTTCCACCTAAACACATCTCTGTTTGTTTTCCCTGGAGCAGAATTTCTGTCCTGACAGCAACAATAAAAGCCTGAAAACAACTGAAACCATCATGATACTCACCTTGGGACCAGCCAGACCATCTTGACCAGGGAAACCACGGTTACCGGGGGCTCCCTACACACAAAACATAAAACCAGTGTCATGATTACAACACCAATATATGTCAGGGAATCTTATAATGATCCTTGCAGAGGTGGTATCCAACAAAATAAGGAAGATTTAATTGAAATGACCTATCTTCAAAACATAGAACATGTTTCACTGTGATATTTTTTACTTTATCTCCAAATGTGCAATACGTAGTGATCACTGAATCCACTGCAACAAAAACTTTAATGTATGAATTTTGTGGATCAAATTTTGTCAACATGATGTCAGCATACTGACAAAGCATATTAATATATACTTAAAAGCATATTAAAATGTGATATACACATTTGGTGCTGTACCAGAGTGATCTTTTTCTAAAACCTGCTTTCAGTACTTACCCTCTCTCCATTAGGTCCACGTGGGCCAGAACCACCGGGCTCACCCCTAGGACCTCTCTTGCCCTCTTCTCCCTGTGGGCCATGCGCTCCCTGAGGACCAGCTGGTCCCTGGAAAACATTCCCATATCAGACTGTGTTAATGCAGGACAATGAAAAAAGAAGTTATTTTACTACATGACCGAAACTAAATGAAAAGTCATGTGGGAGTATGAGTTCTTTTTGGTGTCAGTGCTGCTGAATTCAGATTCAGATGAATTTTTTGAACAGATGAAGAATCAGAGACTATTAAAAGAAAACTAAAAAACTCACAATTTCTCCTTTTGGTCCGGCCTCTCCCTTGAACCCTGGAATACCTGGGTCGCCCTAAACAGCAACAGATAAACAAGAGAGAAGAAGAGTGAGCGAGAGAAAACAGCAGGTTCCATTTCATTATTTGGAAAATGGAATCAGCAGCTGATACTGTCTGTGAACTGGGAATAGCTTTGGACCTAAACTGTTTCCAAGCAACACAAATCCAATGACAGGGACTATCTGTGGTTCACCAGTGGTTCAGTGAGTACATACAGATGTTCCTTTGGGCCCGAGAGGTCCAGTAGCTCCCTGAGGCCCAGGAGGTCCACGAGGTCCTGGGAAACCAGGAGCACCAGCGATGCCAGGAGCACCCTTCAGAGAGAGAGAGAGACATGAATCCAGTCAGGTGATTGGTCACATTCACAGACTTCAACTGCAATACACCACAATCTGGTGTCACATTTTAAGACCTTCTGCATTTTATTGGCAAATGTATCAGACATATAGATAATATACGTTCATGCAGTTCTGAGCACTTTTACTGTGTGACAGTTTAATATAAAATATACAATAAGAAGAAAGTGGCAGCATGAAGTACAGACAAAAAGCAGCTTTAAACTTACAGATGATCCTTTAGCTCCAGGAATACCATCAGTACCAGGGTTGCCCTGTGAGGAAAAAATAACACAGCAAGTCAATAGATGGCAATGACCAGTCCTGATTCAATTATTGTTCTATGACTGATTGGCATAATTGAGAATAATAATATAATAACCAGCTGATATGACGTGAAGAGCTATATTTAAAAGCTGTTTTTTTAGTAATGGTTTGCCAGAGTTTATATGCATTTTTTCCTTTTGAAATACATGTTAAAAGCATTACTTACAGAAGCACCAGAAGGTCCAGGAGATCCAGGAGTGCCAGACTCTCCACGAGGTCCCTGAGCTCCCTCAGGTCCACGAGCACCAGTGGGACCAGCTTCTCCCTGGTTGGCAACAGAGGGAGAAAAGACAAATTAAAAATGAAGCAAAGATCTCTAGAGGTTTGAGCACAAATAATAATTGTCCACCTGCTGAAAGACCAGACAAATCCTGCAGACAGTGAGATAAATACAGTACAGGACTGACACAATCATGAATATCTCTATTACAGGATAAAACATAGACATGGACAAGGAGAGATTAGAGTCAATCCCAATTTGAACTGAATTTACATGTAGAGGCTAACATTTTAAAAACTATAATCTCCCGTATCAGAATCAAGGCCTATCTGAGTCACACACACAACACAGCCCTAAAATACACTGTGTAAGCTGCTGTATTTTTGGCCATAACCCTGCCTCAAAAAAAGGATATATAAACTGACGGGCTGATAATGTAATACTGCAAAATACGCCAAATAATCATCTAAAATAGAACAATTTTATCTTTCCAATATTTAAAAAACTGTCAATATGGCTAATGTATGCACAATAATATAAAGGATATTTATTCTGGACATACACTAATCCATTTTGGGCCAGATTTTGGTTCCAATGACCTGATTTGGTGTCTCCAGTGATTATTTGTTCAAATAATCGAGTGTGTTATGTCAATACAAATATTTTACCACATATTTGCTATTCATGATCCCTGAAATCTTACCCGCATAAGTCAAGTGTGTGCTCTGGTGGTTTAACTGAATCATCTAGTATAAGTGGTCAGAGGATGATAATGTTACAATGGTTCAAGCTGTCTTCATGTCTCTGGTCTCAGTTAAGGTATGAGAGCCGTTTAGCGTGTAGCCAGCCTTAGCAGATTAGGACCACGAGCCTCCTCCTGACACCCTGGCACCTGTGGGCCTGTGGCTCAAAAACCTGTTCAGCCATCTATCCATGGACACAGGCTGGTTTTTAAACTGTGTTAGCTATTGTCCATTTGAAAGCTTTGCTAGTATCTATTATCTGTTATCACCACTGCAGCCTCCTAGTCCACCAACAGCGCTGGACCAAGTTGCAACTTAAGGAACTTAAGAACTTGTTTCCTCATAACTGTTATTGTTGTTGTTTGTGAATTGCCTAATTGAAATTAGGTACGTTAAAAACCCAACATATCACATCCAAGCAAACACACCAAAAATACATTTACACCGAGACCCAAAAGAAGTTTGATGGTGAAGCCTGGGTTGGGAAAAGAAGAAGGAAAATATAGATGTGAAGTGCTGAGGTCGAAGGCTGGTTTTTGGTAGATGGTTTTCTGTGCAGAGAGGACTCTGTACCTTCGTCCTGACAGTAATAGCTGAAAGTATTGATTTAGAGGGTGGCTGTAAGATTTTGTGTTTGACCCCTTTGGAGTGGTCTTAGGACAGTAAGGTTAGTTTCCAGAGTGGAATTTTGTGTTCATTGTTGCCCCTTGTGGTCACTGGGGTAAAACACCCACTACGAGTGCACCATCACACGGAAAAGACATTTATCCAAAGTGTTATCAAATAACAGTTTTAAGTTTTACAAGAAAATGCTGCTGTCTCTGTTTTAGCTTGTGCTCCTGAGTTCCAGTCATATGTGGTTATTTGGAGGTAGTAGTATTTTTTTCTTGTTGTGGCTGCTGAGCTCATTTTTTCCTTTGCTTGCCGTTTGGTAAATATTACAAAGCCTCCCCTGTTTGCAGTGATGAAATAAGCACTGTGAGCACTGTTGGCTGTGTTGATTTTTATTTAGTGGCACTTTTCCTCCTTTTTTTTGTTGTGGGCACCTCAGCACGACCTGACTTGCATGCAGCGCACTTATTCACATCATTATTTCCCTGTTACAGTGGATGGATCAGAAACTCAAGCTTTTGTGTTCTGTCATTTGCTGCACTTCATGACTAGAGTTTTACTGCTCTTTCGAGTTTCTCAGCATTCTGATGAATGTCAGGAGACAAGCTGGGAAAAGTTCATCTCAGTTCACTATTATACAGATGAGACAACAGCCTAGACACCAACTATGTCTATATATAAAATAATCAGATATTAGATAATACATATTATGTGACTAAAATCTGTTAATTAATTGCTCATTGTCTGGCTTAAATTGAGGGAAAACGAAAGCTCAGTTAAATATTTACACAAAGTACTGTTTTCTATGCCTGTCTCAGAGGTGTGTTATCCTAGGCCAAGTGCATAATGTTTTATGGATCTTCT
>OMNW01019394.1:8841-22216 GCA_900303245.1 Selene dorsalis | reverse complement strand
CTGTAGCTGCAGGTCATACAGCAGTCACCAGAAACTAACAGCGCACAGATACAAATGAAAAAATATATCTCAGACTTAAGTGACAGTTTTGCCTTTTTTACGTTGCATCTTCATTTTCTTTCATTTTATTCTTGAAACAAGCACATTGAACTTTCGTGCCATTGGCTTAAACTTATCTCCCTACTTGTGAAGCATATCCTCCAGATAGATGGCATGTTTTTGACCCGCCCCAGATGTATTCAGTGTCAAACTATCTCTCAAACTATATTTTCTCTCTGGCAGGAGAAAAGAAGTTTGTCTGCCCAGAATGTTCTAAGCGCTTCATGCGGAGCGACCACCTGGCGAAGCACATTAAAACTCATCAGAACAAAAAAGGTGTGAACTCTGGCGGCTCAGTGGTGGCCTCGATGGAATCCGCGGGGTCCTCAGACAGTATCATCACCACGGCAGGCGGGACCACCCTCATCCTCACCAACATCCAGCAGGGCTCCAGCACCGCCCAGGACATCCTGGCCAATGCAGAGATCCCTCTTCAGCTCGTCACCACAGTAGCGGCCAGTGAAGTCATGGAGTGATTTACACTCCACTTATGAACTTCTGCAAACTCTCTCATACTGTATACTCCTACCTGCATTTTTATTCAAGTTTGGAAGAAAAACTAAAATTACAAATATATATATATATATTTTAACACAGAAATAGTCAGCCCATGTCCGTGCTCAGTTTTCACTGAGGAAAAGCTAGCGTTGGAGACTGGAAAAAGGTAAAGGAGGAAAAAGACATTGCAGTAAACACACAAGGAAATGCCTTATTTTGTACAATATTGTGTAGTTGAAAATGTAGGATGCCATTTTGTTTTGAATCTACTTATTTGTTAATAATGTGTTTCTCATGGAGAAATTATTGGTAAGTTGAGCGATTCTCTCCTCATCTTTTGTTGATGGTATTCTCTGATGATGTCCATGGTAAGCAAAGTTTGATCCGTATTTACTGTCAGCAAAGACTAAATCTCCCACCAGAGATCATTTTATCCAGCTGAAGTAATGTTATTGCTTATGTCCATGCAAATTTTTTAATGTTATATATATTTTTCACTGTTATACTTGCAGTCAGTCAGTCAGTCACTTTGCAGATTAGCAAGGCCTGCTTCCCCGTTATTTTTAAGAATAACTTTGCTCACACCGACTACATTTTGCAGGTGAAAATGAAAAACAATCAAATTTTTTGTATTGTAATTCCTCTTGGACATTTACTGTTGATATGATACACATTATTTGCTTATTAAATATTTTGACTGAACTGCTATTTATATCAGACTTTACATAGAAATTGCATTTGTGATATTAAAAGTCCAAACTATTTCATAAGGCTCCATTATATGTGATTCAAATGTGTTTTTGTCAAACCCGTTTTGGAGGACTTCAAAACAAAAACCTAAACAAAACCGAACTTGTCTTGTAATATGAAGAGAAAAAGCCATTTTTTGAAGGTAATTGCCAAATTAGACTACAAACTCAGGGTGACTTGTGACTGTGTCATATGAGTGAAGTGAATCACCCCTGTAGCTTCGTGGACCATGGCGGGGTGTTGTGAAGAAATGTAATTTGATGGACCAAAAGCTGAGGTAAATTAAGCTGTCACCATGTTACCTATGCTTGTTGAAATCATACCATGTAGTTTTTTTGTTTGTTTTTTTTCTTTTTAAGATAAGGACAACCCCTGTTGTGGAAACAGCTTTGCAGAATCATTCACCAGTACTTTGCTCCATCAGTCCTGTCATGCAGTTGAAAAATCTGTGTCTATTACCAAAAGCGGTACTCTTTTAACAGTACTGTTCTCATCATGTTTGTTGTTAATCCTTTTGTATAAAAAAATGTTTTGTATTCCTCCCGAGACACTGCTTTATATGCATTGGCAGTAAATGTACAATGTTTCTGTCTTTGTGTTGATTCTTTTAATTTACTGTATACTGCATTTGCCTCTTCTTTGTCAAATGTGTTTTTTCTTTTGTTTTATTCTTTTTTGTTTGTTTTATTTTATTTACCCCCATCCCCACAAATGTTGAATCGTTCATAAATACACACTGAACAGAGAATTTGTTTCCCCTCTCTGCCACGTGGTCCTCTTCAAGAGATTACACTTTGGCCTTTACGTCAGATAACAAGATGCTTTTCAAACACTCAGACATCGTCTTCTTATTATATACTAAACACTGAAGTTTTATCCTCAATCAAATCTTCTGTAAAAGTATGTCAATATAACAACAATATAAACATTTCTGTTACACTTGAATTTCCTTTGGTTTTTGGTTATTTTAATTTTGAAATTCTTTTCTTTCATATATCTTGGTAGTAACCATGTGTGTTTTGTTTTTTTTTAAAGGTAGCTAGCTTTTTAAACTAAAACCACTTAATGTGAGACAAGTTTGAATTTTTCCACGCACTTGATACCTTTTGTTTTCTTTCATATTTGAAGACGTGCCATGCAGCCCGGCTCCTCGCTGTCCCCCCACAAGGCTCACACTTTGGGTTAGTAGTCCAGTAGATGTCACTACAGCCAAGGGAGCAGGATGAGAGGTATGTTTGACCCCTTGACCTTCCCCTTATAGCTGTTGCTAAGATTAAGACAGAAGTCACTGAGGCCAACAAGAGGTGTGGACCCACAATTAACCACAAGTTAATGTCACACAGAAATGTCAGGAACGTATTCTGCTGCCAGAGAACAAAGTACAGTCTCATGACTTTGAACAATCCCTACCTAAGAGGAAGTTCCTTTTCTTTATGACCTGGGTACAAGTATATTTGAGTAAAACAGATGGGAAACTTGTTAAATAAGCTGCTCTGTCTTAATTCTCGCTCTATCATTTGCCAAAAAGTAGTAATTGTTTAATATATCTAATATATCAATCAGATATTTTCAGCACACACTTGCTAAATGAGTGACTTTACCTCTTGGGCCAAGTGGGACATTTTACTAATTAGGTATTGTTGCTATTTTTTTCCGCAATTTAAGGCGGCATGAGGCAGTTGAAGTGTATTATAGCCTACCTGCTTGTAGAGCCTGTGAACATCATTAAAATGAAGGTCTATGAAAAGATTTATCTGGTGAGGCAGAGTGAAAAGCACATGCTTTTTGACTCTTGGTCCATTTGCTAAAAACGAGTCAGGAAATGTGGCCTATAACGTTAAAAAGGGCTCGTCCGTTTTGTCGTTCCTTTCATTTGCATAATTTAATGAATCCAATTCATTGTAATGCAATACCAAGTGCACCAGGAACATAGAATGACAGTTTGAGTTAATGAAATGTGTTAACGGTATCATCATTTACTTGTATGTTAATTAGTCCAATTAATTTCCCCTGCTCGGTAATCTGAATATTGTAATAATCTTTGCTCCCCTGCAGGAATGAAATCTATGATACACAGACCTCTGGGACAATCTGCATCGAGAATCATGGTTTTTCCAGTTGTGAAGTGTGGCAGATTTGAGAAATGTGAGCGCCTTGAATTATTTTATTTTTTTCAGCTTTTTGTGGAGATTCACGAATGTTTCTGCACCAGGACTTTTTTTCTTTTTTTACGGATTTATTCCCTGGTTGGTTTTTTTCTTCTTCTTCTTCTCTTTTTCTTATGACTTACCTTAAGCCTTTATGATGCAAATCACACCACAGATGGAAATGTATTGAGAAACGGAGGGCGACTGTCTGGTGTCAGAGCCAGGAGGATAACTTTGTCTTGCTTGACAAAGTGCCATTGCCTCGTAACAGGAAGAGGCATGGATCTTCTGGCCGTTGCAGATAAAAGCTGCCATCAGTGGGCGATCCTCCCGGCAGCTCACCAGGTTAGAGGAGGGAGACAGAGACAGAGAGAGAGAGAGAGACAGAGGTGGTGTGGCTGCTGAGCATGAATGACACTGTCCACAATGTCATTTTAACTGACCACCTCGATTCGAGGCCGACTTTGTCAACAAACTGTTGTGGTGCTGGTGGAAGAAAGAGCCTTCGACAGCTCACTCAGTGAATCTGGAGAGATTGCTCCAGTCTGTAGTTAGAAAATTAAAAACACAGACACTGATGCAAAATAAGTAAGCCTTCTTGTGGCTTTGATTTGCAGGGGGAAAAACATATTCGCAGCACAGGCTTAATACTTACTTGTGGTTTAAGGACTGTTTGAAGCAAATTTTGGGAGAAAAACGGCGAGACACAATTCGAGTCTTATTTTGGAGAGTAAAAGGAAAGCTTTTCCAATTACGCTGCTTTAGTATTGTGTTTTTTTGTGACAGACAGGTATCGCATCAAACGATGCTTCCTCTACGAGTTGTTTGTGTGTTTTTATTGTAGCAAATAGCTTTGGTTCTTGTAGCTCAGTTTGAATAGCAGTGTAATTGTACATAGTGCTCAACTTCTCTTCCGATTCATGTGCAAAATGCATAAATACAATAACTTTGCAGAGGAAGAGGAACACTATAATCAAGCAATAACGTTTCCGACTGTATGTGTGATAGAATTCAAAATGCTATTGGGATTATGGTTCTTAACCATTGGGAGGTAATGTGAACTGCTGGCAGAAATGACTTATTTCATTATACTCTCCCAAATATACAAAATACTTCAGCGAGAGGGCTGCTTCTTCCCTATCCCTGCCCAATTTTAACTGTTTTCCTCAGTTGTTGAAGGATAGGCCTGCAATTTTGCAAAATGACTATTATTTGCCTTTCTCAAGGAATCAACAACTTGAAAGTACAGTGCAATGAATTGTTGGGTCTCTGCAGCTGCATTCATTTACAATATGTCGTTTCTGTGAGGCATCTCACACAATTTAGAGCATAAAGCCTTTATTTAATTTCTTTTTGGATACAAACTGCAAGCCTCTTCATAAGCAAGAAGCACTTTACCATCCTGCTCAGTATTTTGTTTACAGCGGGGTACTAATGGTGTTTTTCTCTTAAACCATGAGGACATTTGAAAGTATATTTAAAAAAGTGTCCTGTGTCTCTACATTCCTGACACATTCTTGCCCTTGATCAACTGCAGAAGGCAGACAATAGCTCAGATCATTTTCCCCAGGCAAGGAAACACAGCATGGATCAACTCAATAACCTGATATTCCCTGTCTACTGAATGGGGCCAATTTAGCAAAGGTCAGCACCTTTTTTTTTTATTCCAGAGACAATTTGGTGACCTCCCTCTGGAGCCACAGCAGGACCAGAGGAGACAAACAGAATCGTCGAGCTACAAAGCGCTTGTGTTGACATTGCGTTGAGGTTTGGGCTTCTCAAGGTGAACAGATACCTGGTGGGGGGAGTAGTAAGGGAGGGGGTTATTATGCAAACCTGATAGCCACGGCAGCCGCCTGCTTGTGCTTTTAGTTTGTCGAGCGTTTTCAGTCATTCTTTGATGGTGTCGGGGTAGGTGGTTATGGTTTTAGCTGTACCCTGATTAGAAAAGTACTGTCTGTGTGTGGAGATGTGGCTGCAAATCATCCTCCATCATCCTTTTATATGCAAAAGCACCAGTCACAGCTTCAAAATGAACAGCCTTGTTTTGGGGAGATTATGGTCTTTACTATTTAAAGAGCAATCAATCTTTACTATCTTTACTGTAAACTTTTATCTCCTACCATTTTCCATGTCTGTGTGTTGTTTTTTTTTCTCTCCAGGCCAAAATTGAATCACCAACAATGAGACACCGCTGTCAGATTTTCCACATTATGTCGTCCTTTGTTCTCATAGACAGTATTTGTCCTTTTAAGTGAGGAGACAATTGCGTGAGATGATGATATACACGTGTGAGAAGATTAGGATGCATCATCTTGAGCCATTCTTCACAGCAGTCATAGTTTTCCCACTACAAAATAACTCTTTGTCTTTCCTGTGCACCCCAAGGTCAAATGTGACAACAGCTCCAACTTCCTCGGACTCAAGTCGGGAGAAAAACTGAGTGTTCGCACAATATTTTCTTTTGGTGACAAGAGCTGGCCTCCAGTATTACTCAGCCCATTGAAAACGATTTCAGATTTGAAAGGAAGACGTTTGTATCTGAAAATGTACATTAAATGGTGTCAACAACATCCTGGAGGTCAGACTGGAGTCCCAATAGAGACTGAATCTGGCTGCTGCGCTCGAAGACTCGACACCCCCCCTGAGTGGCGGCTCCGTGATGGCTCTCAGTTTCTCTCGTCATGTCCCTGGCAGCTTTGACACAGGTAATATGCATGCAGGCTGACAGTGCCTGGGATGTGCTGCAGAGACAATGATGTACATATCATTTTCCTCCCTGACTGATTGAAGACTGTAATCTGTGCTGGACTTTCTCTCTGATTACACACGTCTCAGGGAGCAAAACAAGGACTCTGAGCTGCCACTGGGCACTGGGCTCATCCAGGGCTTTCAGCCTTCAAGAGGACTGAAGTCCGCCTTTAAGGTGAGCTCAATTTTCGTCCCATTTACACTATTGTTACAAGTGTCGGATAGAATGCATCTGGTAGATAGTGGTCAAACAGTGGCTGTCTGAAGATGACACAGGAACAGAGATGTATCTGGCACCCAAGGTCGTCCTATTCCCATCTTCTCGCACAGTGGCGAATGTTTAGAGCTCCTGTAAAGGCACTCACAAAGAGAGAAACAGAAACACTATCATGAATTTTACATTCACCAGTTTTGTGCTCTCTTACAAAATGCAAAGTGTGTGGTACAGCTCAGTAGGCCAATACTAAACCTGTCCAAAACAACCCCCCATGAAATACAGACAGGGAATAGGCAGCAGGTGATATTCTGTTGTTCTCAAGACAACGACAGTGTTTAGTTTAATGGTCAAAAAAACCATCCTCTCCAAGTTTTTTCTTTCTTCTTCTGTTGTATGTAGTCTTAACAAACAGAGCACTTAGACATTTAACATGCTCTTAACCTGCCTGCGTAACCTTGTGAGGTGCACTTGTGTCTTTATGTAAAACCTGAGAGATTTCTCTGTTGACAATAGGTCAATCCTTTACAGAAGGTACCTAGCACATTACAAGGTTGGTCCCGGGGGAGAAGTAATGGGTTCTGGGCAATTGACCAACCTGCCATGCTTTACTGCACCTGCACTGAGTTAGAGCTGTCATCATTACCACTTCCTCTAACGTTCCTCCACAGCAACCCAGACACTCCCACTTATAGCGATATTTCACTTCGGTGGAACATTTCACTTTTTTTTTTTCTTTTTTTTTATCAAGCATTCCTTTGTACGCAAGTGGAGGCAGTCTAGCTCTGAGATTGGAAGCAGTGGGGTAACCTCTAACAGGCCTTCAGGGTCTGCACTAAAACATAACGTTTCCAAAATAGCCCCACAGTTTCCAGCTATAATTCTGACTTGAACTTTTCAGATTGAGAACCATGCTCGCCAATAAGACAGAAATCTTAAAGATAAAAACTCCCTGAAATGTGCCTCCCCATATTTTCTCTGTGTCAAAATATGAAGAATGGAAGTTCAGTCATTTGAAGAGCATACACCTTGTATTTTAGTGGAGTTATTCAAAATAGACGCAAGATTGAGCAGTCTGAAAATAATTGTTCGGCAGCTCTGTTAAAATGAAGTTTGAATGGTTCATTAAAATGGATTAAAAAAGGAACAAGCTCCTTCTTGTTAGTTAATCAAGATGTGCCATTAGGAAGAACCTTTAATGTAATATTTATTTTCTATTTTTCTTTTTCATGAGCACTCTCCCTCAGAAAATTGTTGGACATTAACAATGAACACAGCTACACACAGGTCAGGAGTCGGCACTGTGAAGGTCACACACATACACACACACACACACACACACACACATCTCACTGATAACAAAGCCACCTGAAGACTGGACTAATCAACATCCACCATCTTTTGTCTTTTGTTCTACAACAGTGGAATTAAGAGCAGTAATGGTGACGTTCAGTAACATTATCCACAACAAAAAAAATGAAAAGAGGACGTCTGATTTCTGATAGTTCAGGTTTTGATTATAAAATACTCACAACACAGCTCTGGTTGTTAACTGTGTTAATATTTTCCATCATATCACATGAGTTTCATCAGCAGAGCTCTGCCATTTAATTTTTGATTTCTGTCTTTTTTCTGAGCACTTTGTATTCAGGTCTGACCTCAGCTTATGTTATAACTATACAGGGAGTTGAAAATGAAAGCTTTGTGTACCTCTCATAATAATTATGCAATATTGTATTTTATTAATTAGGAATATTTTGCCTTTAGTGCTGATACAATATTCAGCATTCAGACATTTTAAATGACTAATGTCACACATGATCGAGGCCTTGGCAAAGCCTGCCTGTAGCAACTTTGCTGTGACTTGCAGATGTTTTTCCCTCAGTTTTCACTTCCTCCTCCCACACATGTCTTATATCAGTATTTGCCGGATCCAAAACGACCAGCTTTGAAAATGAAGGAGAGGAACTTTACATTGTGCCAGAAAAAGGAATGGAAATTACGGGCAGTGTCAGATAATTGAGCTTGTCGTAAGAGACATGTTAATAACAGACGGAGATGCAGAAGACTTGTCACTCCGTACCCTGGGTGACAGACTCTCTCTGCTGTTGATGAGCTGTTTTAGAGGGGAAATTGTTCCACGCAAACACCATCGTTATTACAAGCTGGCAAGCTGCTCGCTTGTGTACCCAATTCTGCTTGAACTGACAGAATCCAATTGACCGGCACATATTCATGCACTTTATTTTCTTTATTCTCACCAACAATGCAGATAATTACTGCACCAAGTAAAACTGAAAATAGAATTTCACTGTGTCCCAGAAAACAATGCCAGAGCTGTCTCAGCAACATGTCTGCTGAAATTACCGTGACTGGGAGACCTACTGTACGACAAGCAGCAATCCAATATTACTTGTCAACTTAAAACCTACTGAAACCATATTGGCATTCTCTTCTTTTATAGAGTGAAATAACTTGCATTTTTCATGCTGTCATTGTCCTCTCTGCAGCAAATCTTTATTAAACAAAGCACTAAGAGCTTTATTAACGTGCTCGTTGTTGTGTTATACGACCCAACCTGTTTTTTATGGGCCTCTGTTTGTCCTCTCCTTCATTTATCCATCTACTATCACTCAGCTTTCGAAGTGACCTGTGTCAGAGGCCGCATAAACATTAAAAATAATCAGTCTCAATGTACATTTAAACTTGGGTTACATCTCAATCAATGGGAGACTGATCATGTAATATGAATATATTTCAAGTTTTAGAACTCCATTAAGAGTTAATTATTATTGAATGAAATTGTATCGTTTTCTTGAAAAGTTGGCAGCGTTATCTGGGTGGAGCACTATTCACATCAATTCATTTAGCATGGGAGTCAATGTAAACAATTCTCATTCTCAGGGGAAGAATACAGTCATGTTTTAGTAAAAGGAGCCACATGTAGGTACTGAAATCACATTTAATCCCTGAATGTATTGTTTCTCTGTTAAAAAAAAAAAAAATCAACTCCTGATTAAACTCACAAGCATGTTTTGTTTTAAGCTGCATCAATTTGCATCACTAAAATCAGTCTGTAATGAAACTGTAATTTACTAGTTTATGTTTTAATCCAAAGTCAGAGTCGTTGGTTGATTAATTTACTCTTCAAAACTGGCCTTTTCCGTTTCAAGCATTTTTCAAATGCAGTGTTTGAACTGCCAAGAAGATCAGCAAGAAAATAATTACCTTGTTTTTGTTGCTTGTTTCTGTAAAACTAGCTGTTATTATAGCGGTGCGTGTTATTTTCATATTGCATCTGAATAAAGAGCAGGTTTCAGTAGGCAAGGAAATGTATATGAACAAGTTTAACTACTTAACGGGTTCATCTGTCTAAAAATGACCAAGCAAAGATGTTGGTGTGGTTTAAAAGGCACATTTGCCCCTAAGTGTTATGTCTGTGTTCCCATCATTAATCCCCTTGGGAGTTAATGCGATCAACGGAGTAGCAAATGGGACGTTGTCTCTGATGCTCGTGCCCTCAGAGAATAGCGTCCATGGTGGGACGGGTTAGTGTCTCCTAGGAACCAGATCACATCTGCTGGGTTCACGTCCCTCTGCCACCTCTAACACAATTCATTAATAAGGGTCCTTTACCGAGGCGATGTCAGTGTGGCATGTTTTTTTGTTTGTTTTTTTTTTTACTTTAACTTTGTTGTGAGTGCCCACTGTTTGGAGGATGTGTGGCTGTCATACCAATGTATAGGGACACTCGGGTGTCGCTGTCCAACAAGTCGTCCGTTATCTGAGGGAAATGTGTCTGTCCAGAGGTGAGGGCGGCTTTGTGCTCTCAACCAGGCCACATCTCAGCCTTTGTGCCAGTAACAAGCTCAGCTCAGGCTCCAGCGAAGCGAGAAATTGTAAACTCTCCGGAGAGGCCCAGTGGAGAGATAAGGGCTTAGTGTTTGCTGGCAATGTGCATGGGGATGAATCTGATACGGCCGAGTCCCACGCCAGAATGGGAGTGATGATACCTCCCCTTCTATGGAGAGTTATGTTTAATCCCCTTTGCCAGTGTATTCACTTGCAAATATTCCTGTCACCATTAATATGTATTAACATCCTTCACACACTGTTCAATACAGATTTATCAGACTCTATTTTTCCCCTTGTGCTCACCATCGTCTCTCTGCTGCTCTTGAACCACAGCTTTTTACGAGGAGAATAGACCTGAATGTGCAGCTGATGTCCAAGCAGCAAACCTTTGCCTTGAGATACTGCAGGGTTCAATATAGACTCCACTGAGTCTGCACCTAAAGCACACAGGCGAGACCAAATCCAACATAGTTTATTATTCGTTTGCTCAAAAGACATTTTTTCATTTCCTTCCCCCCAAAAAATATTCCATTTCATTACCATGAGGACTTTTATGACAGGAAGTCATTCGAATCAGAGTGTAATCAGTCTGCATCCTGGTGCAAGTCTCATCTCAGGATTATAAGTATCAGATGTTAAAAACTCTTAAATTATATTATATTTGAATATATGAAGAGTCACATAAGCGGTTTAGTTCATTTTATATATTTTTCCATTTGTCAAAAATGTTTGATTTTTTATTCTAATAACCTAATTTTTTCATTTACATTACACCCTAACATACATATCTGTTCTATTTATCTGCTGTACATCACTCTTTCTTTTCAAATGAGATAAATGAATCAGTTGAGCAGTTCCTGCAAGATTTGTGTAAAAATCGTTATTGCATTAATTTTGTATTTAGGCTGAAAAGGTTATTAATTCTTTACATATAAGTGTCTTATATACAGGTACCTCAACCTCACACTCTGTTTATTTAGATTTTAACATTTGCCACTGCTGACATTTAACTTCAGTCCTTTCTTTAATTTGACAGTAATTCTCATGTTCAGTACATGATAATCTAACAAGATAAAGAAAGTTGGATGGGATTTGTGTGAGATTTTGTCTGTGTTTGGTGGTTTAATCCAGACAAAGCCCTGAGAAGCTCATTACAGCCTGGTGAGGCCTTAAGCCTGTGCTGCCTGCATTAAAGCAGCCAAGAACTGTCTGTCAGCTTCCTGGCAGAGCCCAAATCAAGCTGTCAATTACTGGACGTGTTTATGGAAATTACATGTTTGTTAACATGCTGGAAAAATGTGCTCTCGGCTCAAGCAGCATGTGTTCGGAGAAACAATTTTGCTCGGAAATCACCTTTCAAATGGATGAAGGTGATCCTCATCAGATCACAGACACGAGAGGCATTTTAACTCTCCCTGTCCTGATATGTGTGAGGAAAAGCCCAGACAGAGAGCGCCTCAACTAACAATCAAAGGTGGAATCCGTGTGTGACGATGTGTTTTTGTTTATTAAGTCATTTCACTCAGTCTTGGCTGGCGTTCGGCTTCCTGCCTTACTCTCAAAGACCCAGAGGCACAGATTTGGTAACAAACAAAGCAGCAAAAGAGAGGGGCTTGAGCTCAGCCTCTCATACGTTTGACAGATATGCAAAGCAAACATTACTTTAAACATATTTTAATGAATATACAATAGGCAAATTAGCCACTAGAGGGAGCAACGTGTAATAATTTTTAATGAAAAACCTTAAATATTTGATTTAAGCAATACTTTCATTTTCATATATTTTTACGAACTTCTTCAGTTCCCACCTTAAGAAGGCTTATGGAGGTATAGCTTCACGTTAAATAGGCTTGCAGCGTTGCCCTGGAAAATGAAGCTATCTGGACCGTTCAGTGTAATGTCTCCGATGAGATGTTTATGTCAATGTCCCTGTTGATTTTCTCTCACATAAAGGCCTTGATTTCAGCCTCCCAATGATCATGAAATTGAGCCAATCGACATGCATATCTCAGATGTCTGGTGGAGCTCATCTTAGACAAGGTAATTTTGTCAGAGCAATTACCATTGTAATGTATTCCAAAGTCAGGGCATTTTCTGCTGCTTAGGTGAGCCGCTGACAGCATGTTTTGATTTTTAAGCAATTGTGCTTTTCACTCCGAGATCACGCCAAGGTCTGCATTTCTCCCTATGTAACAACCCGCCATGATTCCATTATTTTACATTAACATCTAATTACCTCACTCAGACCTGCAGCTATATTGAAAAGCCACTGTGAGTTCTGGGGTTTGACAAAGCTGTAAGTAAAGATGGGGTGTGGGGGGGGTGTTTATGAAGAAGAAACTCCAACTGTAAGACATACCCAATTCCCTGTGGACCCGTATTACCTGTCAGGGATGATGACAATGCCCTAGAGAATGTCACTGTGCAGTGAAACTGTCATCACACAATTACTCTCGCCATTACTGGCCCTACATCTCCATGTAATGACTGTGACACACTTTACAATTCAGATTGTATTCTCAGTCATTGGCACTTAAATGCTGCACTCCGTTTTATGAAAAGATAAAGATCTCTGTAATCTGCCAGAGCTCAACCATCCCTTGAAAGCTTGTCAGGCGGCATTTTGTCGCTCACAAGAAGTTGTCATACCCCGTAGCATCTCCCTTTGTTGGGCTGGTGAAAGTGTCTTTTTGAGTGCACTATTGTGTGCTTGTTGATATGTGCTTGCCTATAGAGTCAGACTGTGTTTTGGTCCAGTTATCTACGAGTCATCACAAGAGGATCGTGCAGTGTGGTGTGTATTGTGTACAGTTCAAATGAGAATGGAGATCGGCACAGAACAAGTGAAGATCCCTCAGTCATGGATCATCAAATTAAGATCTGAATGATGCTTGTTTTGTTGTTATCTGACAAACATGATCAGAAATGATGCACCCTCAGATTGAGATTTATTCCTTCACTTTGGATCCTTAGCTCCTAGGACACAGCTACAGGATATTTTGAATATTTAAACAAATCAAAAAAAAAAAAAAAAAGAAGACACAAACAAGGAGTGGATTTG
>OMNW01019392.1:41951-55550 GCA_900303245.1 Selene dorsalis | reverse complement strand
TTGATTGTAGGGATTTCCGCACGTTGTAGAAGTCCCAGTGCTAAATGACAGAAGTTAGGAAGCAGTGGCTGCTTTATTGTGAATTCACAAAGTTATTTTAATGCTTATTTAAATGCTTGGTTTATGAATTCAGGCTGTGTGCAAGTCTCTGTGGAAGCCAGTACACAGTATTCATATAGCACCTCTGTCTATTTTATAATGAAATAGACATGGACATCTACACTTGTACTAGTTGGGACATTTAAATGTTTTACATTGTGTAAGTTTTGAGTTTTCTCTGCCACTCCATTAGTCCATGTTCCATAAGGTTTGTATATACATTTCCTGGGCAGCAGAGTGAATGGTGTGTAGGGAGAAGTCACTGTGGTACAGACATTCATGAATAATAATGCACAGCAGGTCCCTGAACACTGGCTGAGGCATTTATTGGTGTGGGGTGAATCCATACTATAAGCCTCTTCTGCTGAGAGCCGATCCTCCCAAAGCCGGTGTCATCCCTCATAATTCATAGAGAAGGAAAAGTGCCAGTGTCTGCCTGTCGTGTTTCTCACGATCAAAGTTAAAGACAACATGTAGCAACACACAAACTCTACCTTTTTATTATTGTTGATTGAAGCTTCATTCCAATCCCTGATGCAACACTAATACCTCACTCCTGGCTTCGTTCACTGTTGGCTGCAGTGGAATAAAGATATGTTTTCACTCTGAAATTGACTGATAAACCTCTTATATCAAGGGCTGCCAGAGCATATCAGATAACTATGAGTCTTATGTCTACGTTCACCTTGTCAGCAGCCTGTTCACACTCACATTTTTTTGTTGACAGTGAAGCAAAACACGATTTCACCCTATGGATGTGGTTTTTCTTTTACGTCCTCAAAGAAAAATCTTTGGGACAGAGGTCAAGACTTCCCTGGACAGAAAATATAGAACAAAAAAGCAGAGAACCGAAGGTATCCGTGCTTCTGGGAAACAATTAGAATGCACTATTAGGATGTCGTTCACCTTTCTTCAGCCGTGGAAGATGTGCCGAGCACGTCCTCACATCCCCCCTAATGTCCTGCTTCGCATTTTAATGCTTGCTGACAGTCACATGCAGAACGCAATCAGAGCTGATTACGGCTTGAATGTCCTCACTAGAAGCAGGTGGAGGTTAAGTGCCTTGCTCAAGGGCGCCTTCACTAAGCCGTCTGTAAGCAAGGGATGATACACTCAGCACTGCAGTGAGTGCAGTTGTTTCATGTATGCATTTTAACAAACACCAGACGGAGGTGTATGAAGGACTCCACGGAGCATTTTAAATAAAGGTACAGAAAGAGGTCTGTGTTATGGTCCCAGTCATAAACTGGCAGTGTATGGTTTATTTGGTAACTTAGCATAGCCTACATAATAAATAACAGTAACATAAAGGTATGCTAACTGTCAACAACACTTTCAAAAACCTTCAGCAGGATGCTCACAGAACTGTTTATGCAGTGCAGGTTAATTAAAGAAAGCATGCTTATACACTGAAAATATAACACTCAGTCAGCAGTCCGGGAGCATTTTCGTTGAAACTGGCAGTTTCCTGTTTTATTTTGAAATTTCTGTCCATTTGTGCTAACATTTATTTAGTTTCTTTTTTTTTTTTATCTATCATCTCTCATCCTGTTTCTGTTCCTCGTCTGTTTCATCAGTTCATTAGTTTTCTCTGCATTGATATTTCCTTGCCCTGCACCTCCTCAGTTGTCAGTTATATGTCATGTTATGTTCAGGTACTATCTGTTTCATGACTTGAGTCCAAGTGTGACCTGTCTACATATTGATGTTTGACATCACCTGGATTTTGGATTTGGCTCTTTGCTGATTGACTCCCTCGCTGCCTTTGGAGCCTACTGTACACCTTTGTTAATAAATCAGTTCAACTTTCTGTGTAAAATGTAAAATCCATCACTGACATTAACCATAAAGAGTTAATAGGGGCACTTGTTCTGGAGTGGTAACAAAGCACTTACACTGTCATTAAGGTTTGTTAGATTTATCTTTCATGGGACAAAATATCTCTCAACATATCTCACACTCATCTACCTCCTTTTTCACTGATTACTGTTTGTAACCAGACTTCAGCTTTCTATAAAACTGTCCAAGACCGTCCCTGCCCCACTTGAAGTAAAATATCCCTCCAGATGTGGTCCACAATCCCTCATCTCAGATTTTACGCTCAAAAGGTCTGGTGTTTACATGATATTTTATGTGGACATTATTTTTGGATTTTTTTTATGTGGATATTTTATGTGTCTGTCCTGACTGGACGTGGTGCAGGCAGCATGTGCAGCATGTGGCCCTTAACTCAAACAGCAATTCAAGCAGAGGGCCTGATGGATACTGGGGGTGTTAACGATCTTCCCCGCATTGTGTGTGACCAGGGCACAGCTGGGACACTGAGAGGGACTGCTGAGGCTGTTCTGTGGTCTGGGCCAAGCCCAGGTGACAGCTCCAGCCTGCAGACATAACACACATCCACAGGTTAGACCCTAAATTCAGGCACAGACCAGCACAAGCTGACTGATTTTCAAAAGGGGCTTTGACCATGCAGTAAAACAGAACTAGACATGTAATCATTTAAATTAGTTCCAGCATATAGAATAGCAGCAACAGGTTTGGGAAAAAATGCCGGTCAGTTTTCAAAAATGAAATTCAGATTTTCTGGCATGTATAACTGATATGCAGCTGAGGAGAAAAACAAGTCATGACCTCTGCCAGGAAGTTCATCCAGAGTCATAGTGTGAGGTAAAAAGGGAGGAATTCTAATAAGACATCTTGCACAGACCTGCCTTCAAAAGCCAGTGGGTGACCCTCTTGACCTCCATGAGATCACCCACTGGCCCCTGTCAGAATCAGCCATGATGATTTATGCAGCATCAAAATAATGTGACGTGTGACGCCGCCGGGGGACCGGGGCTGAGCGGTGCTGATGGGTGTAACAGATTCCTTCTTTGGAAGTTCCATCAGATCTCAGAGAGGCCATTAGTGTTATTTTGAACTCAAAGTCCAAACATGCTAAATGACACAGGCATGGCGGGGCAGCGACAGTGAAGATAGTGACATGATATCCCTTCCTCTGGAAGACCTGGCCTGCATGTCTGTGCTTGAATAATCCTGATGGATTTTTAAAGGAACAAGTTAGTTTTGGTCTAGTGGGCCAGATTAGTCTGCCTGAGGCTGTTTCTGGTTTGCGGATTGTGTCAAATTCCACAAAAGCTGTTCGTTTGTGTTTATTATTATTTCACCCTGTTTCTGGGTCAAAATAACCAAAGCACACTGACATCATGCTCACTATGGACAGAGAGCTGAGGAGAGTTATGATATTTAACATCCAGGTTCTGAGGAACAATTTTTAAACTGTATCTTATTAATTCTCAAGGTCTACAAGGTGCAATATATATTCCATCTTTCCCTTCATTGTCTAAAACACTTATCTGTCCAGGGTCACAGGAGCACTGGAGCCAGCCCCTGCTGATATACAGGGAGGCAGGGTACACTCTGGACATGTCATCAGTTTATCACAGGACCACACAGAAACACAGAAACACACACACACACTCACATTCACACCTATGGGCAATATAGTGTGAACTGTGGGGGGAAGCTGAAGAACCCACGTAGTCACATGGATAAAATGCAGATTCTACACCGAAAGGGCATGGGAATCAAACCCAGTACCTTCTTGCTGGAATATCATGACAATGAAAAACAATGCAACAATGTAAAAGGAGTCATGATGAACCACAAACTGCAAATATAAATGGACATAATGGAATAAATATAAATGGATATAAATGGACCAGTCCCTGCTCATCATTTAGTACAGTAGTGTGTATGGTGTGTTGCTTAAAGACTAACCCAAGGCTAACTCATTTGCTGGCTAATTAGCAAATTAACAAGCAAGGTATGGAAAGCACAGGCATTGTTATCTGCTAATTAGTGCCGCTAACATATGAATAAAACAACAGTAGAATTTCACCCATCTCATCAAACAGGAGCACAGACTTCGTCATAGTCTGTCCATCAATAACCATCAGAAAGCACTAAGTATCTATTATATGTCTGATTTCTGCTTGAAAACTTGTGCTAAATTCACCAGCACCACCGACACAGCTGGGAGATCACAGCTTCAAGGCATTTAGGCAACACTGTGATGACACCCACCTGTCACTCAAGGAAGCCACACCTTCAATTCATGCATAACTTTAGTGATGCTTTCAGAGCCCTTCATGGCCAAGCACCTGAGTACACCTGGTAAAAAAAACAAAAAAACAAACAAAACATTGACACACTTAACACATTTTTCAGGCTCATTTCCTCGACTGACATAGAGTAACATAAGTATTAGTTGTGTTTTTGTTCACCTGACGAATGCAGCTACTACAGTCTTTCTAGTGTCTGTGACTTTTTGTTGTTGGATGCGCCACTGTGTTCAGCAGCTAGTCAGTTACTTTGTCTATGCGCTGTTCGGTGCTGTACATGTAGTGGAGAGTGGGTTTATCAGAGCCTTTTTTGTACATACAGCTGCTGCTGCTGGATACCAGGCTGCAAAGACCTCCATTTATAGGCTGGAATACAAAATGATAATGAGCTAAGGGAGCGTGTTACGGGGAGGACCAGAGTGGAATTATCACTATGACCAAACTTTCACAACCCATGTAGCTTTTTAATCCACTGCCCATATTACTTGAAGAGCTTTTACATTCTTTGTGTCAAAATATCTAATGACAAGACCACAATTCCTGTTTACCAAGGACAATAAGCACTATGAATCACACGCTTTTCCAAGACCTCTCCAGACCATGCAAAATTAATGAATAGCCAGGGAGAGATAACAGTGCTACATTTTTAATGCACCTTGTCACCAGTGGGGCTACTGCAGCGTTCTCCAGAGACATCGATTAGCAGGAGATGGAGTGACAGATGACACCCCCAGGGAGCGCGGGGGGACAAAAAAAAAAGAGAGCGAGAGAGTGCTGTTGCAGCTGTTGTCCACTGAACACACTCATCGATATGTCATTAAACAATGACAGCGCCTCAGGCTGTTTAATGAAGTGTTTGCAATGTGATTTGGTTCTTAATGGCAGCAGCATTAAGGAGTATCAGGTCCTCACTATAGCTGCTGTATACTAAACAGCAACCTGTGCCCAGGCCTTATAATACACAATTACTAGCACTGTCAGAATGGATGTGGGTGGATGAAGCTGGAGAAAGAATTGAGTAGGTAAAAGAGAGAAGAAGTCACTCTGCATTACTGCTTCACCTTCAACTGCTATGATATTAATTACAGGCAGGCAGCAGGTTAATGCTTACTTGTTGGAAAGAGAATAAATAAGTAAAGCAGTCCTCTGGAATTTATGCTGCTCGCACACAGTGGGACTTGACTTTGGGCCAAAATTTCAAGGTCCATAAAAGGGCACTATGAACAGCGGAATAGCAGATGTATCGAGATAATGTTTGTGTTCCAGGGGCTGAAAAGATTAGCTTCTCATGCAAAAGCTGATTCTGTGCACCAGGTGAGAATAATAGAAAAACAAAACCCAAAAAAAAAAAAAAGAGGAGAGAGGAAGGTGTTTCTTTGGAGATAAGGAACTGTTTAGCTGAAACTGCATGTGTGGATTCCTGTACCGATGAGTGATGTGTGATTTTTCATAGCACTTCATTAGTCTTTCCGTGTGGAGCATAGCAGTCGCATGGTCCGGGAGCATTACATTAATTTGCTGCATGGGAAAATTGCAATGAAAAATGCCACGAGACTGAAGTAAGAACAGGATCAGAGTCTGTATATTGGGCTGCTGTGTGAGTGGATATCAGATATCAGCCAGTTGCGTCCTCCTCTAGTGCTGTAATAGAAGTGCCTCTGAACACAGCTGTCTGTGAAACTAATTTAATGCATCTCCAGTTTTTAATGTGTGGAGAGAATGCCTCCCTCCTGCCAATATTAATATTAAGGACTTCAAATGCTGCATGTTTTGTCACTACCACAAATATTTGTGTGTGTTTTTTTTTCTCCCTCTCAGTATTTCATTAAAGACTTTGGTATTAACTAAATATCTGTATTCATTTTGCTAATTTGAGCCACATGGTCTGAAGAGTGAGAGGAATCAGCAAAGACGGCTTCTGCTCCTACTTATTTTTCATTGAGTTGCTTTATGTTGCCTCTATTTCAAAATTGGAGAACGCTGTGAATCTGGATAACTTTTGTTTGGAGGTCATGCATTTTAGCTATTTCCTGTGTTTTTTGTTTTGTTTTGTTTTTTTTTAAATAAAGAAAATTTTGATCCATAAGACTTTTATTTGTGGTTTTCAGAATCAACCATCAAAACCATTTCAGTGTTGTTTTAAATCTCTTCTCTCAGGCTTCTCTCACGGAGACAATCAGGAGAGTTGAGGCTCTGAGCCACTATGCAAAAAAACATGAGCATCAACATCTGCAGTTTAAGTCCTATACAACAGCAGATCTCAAACTTTTTCAAATAAAGGACCCTTAAAACTGACACCATTTGGACTACGGACCTAGGGTGACCAGATCCCCCAAAACAAGGGAGCCAGACAATTTTTATGTGGGACAATGTGGGGACAACCATTATGATGCTAGATTGATATACGTTTTAAAAAATAAACACAAAGGGCTGCAGGTTTCAGTTGTACTACTGGTGCTTTCATCTTCCAAATGCAACACTGCATGTTGGTTTTCCAAAGCAGCGAGGAGGGACAGAGAAAGAGAGTGACAGACTAACCTGTGCTTTTAACTGTTTTCACTGATTGATTGACATGATGACGTACCTCTGTAATGAAAGCCTTCCATCTTTCTTTACCGCTGGTAGAAGGTGATTTTACGAAGACGTCAGTCTTGCAGCGTTGTCTTTTAAAAACTAGAGCTCATTAAAAAGAAGAAGAAATCTAGAGCTAATCAAAATGTGAGACGTTGTCTCAGTATGCATTACGTGGGACAAGGGATGACAATGCTGTGCAGTCCCACACAACCCAGGACACCCGGTCACCCTATATGGACCCCATGTGATAAGATTGTTGCTTTTAGATCTTTTATTACAGTCAGCCTTCTTATAGACAGGTGTTCAGGGTGTTCCCCGACTTAACGTCAGCTGGGATTGGCTAGTGGTATAGCTGACTGATAAATGTTTGATCACATAAAGTGTTTAAAATCCATGGCCAACATTTTCATATTCCATTGTTTGGTTTATTATATAGTTAAAATGAAAGATGGAACCTTTAATTAAGTATTTTGGCCTTTATTATAGCTGCACTGAGAGAGAGGTTAAAGCTGGGAAGGGAGAGTGGGGGAGACAGCCAACAAAGCCTGGGGGCCCCTAGGAACACTGACTTTGAAAACCACTGCTGTACAGCACCTTGCTCTCTATCTTTCTTTGTGTCCTTAATTTTCCAATCTGCAAACCATCAATTTGTCAGTGACCTCCTTTGTCCTGCAGCATGGTCAGGTGAAAATCCTTTTACACAATAACTTTCTAATTAATTACTATGAACTTTACTGAGCACATTAATGGCCCTGTGAAGATAAACCTTTTCCTCCTGCAACACCATCTGCATTCTGATCTGGACTGATGGATGTAGGAAACGTCGCTGTAAACTAGTGATGTCTTAATGCTTGTTTCTACATCTACATCGTGAAGTGGCCTTTTTTTACTTTATGTGATTAATGACTCCAGGTAACTGAACCATGGTTTCGATGCTGGACACAACAATGAAACGAAAAAATCTACAAAGGTCCTCACTGATTCATAAAGAGGAGACGCTGGCTTAAGCTGTAATTTGAGAGAGATATAATATGTTAAACCCTGGCATCAGTGAATAAGGTAGCTAATGAGAATATTTAACTTATATCAGCATTAGAGTAAAGATAAATATTACAAAAAACAAAACGGAACAAAATAAAAAAAAAATCTAATCTTCCACCAGGAAGTGTAATATTAAGGGCAAAGGTGTTTTATAGAGGAATAAAATGAAGCATTATGAAGGTTACAGATGTACAATTAAAGAGTGAAGTTACTTGATGATTTACCATTGAAGAGAGTAGATGAGAGGCTTATGTAAATAATGTAAAGGATTTCAGAGACAAAGGATTTCCTGCTGGATTTAGCTTTAAGTTTGTTGAGCCCACGTCCTCATGGATGTGGCTGGAATGCTTTCTGCAGAAGATGCTGTATTTCTGTCAAACTATCCTCCACCTTCTTCATGGCTCTGACCCTGAAGAGAAAATTCAGCATGCTCCAGCAAGATCCAATGATCTTCTAACAGTGCTTACTGTACCTACTCTCCACAGACTGGTTTTATTATTGACTCGTCCTTTTGCATTATAGATTAGCATTGACATCAATGTTGAGCGTATCATCGAGTACTGACTATATGATCGTGACTCCATGACAACTTCTGAAGTCAAAACATCTTGATCACCCTCTGGTGCCGGGTTGCAGCAAAGGTATAAACCCTGCCCCCCACATGGTAGACACCTGTGTATGTACCAGCCTTCATTATATTAAGCTGGTTTCAGTTAGTAATTTCATGGGTGCAGCTAGTGCATCACTACTGTGTAGTCTCTGGCACCAAAAGATGTCACCAATGCAATGTTTGTATTATTTTATTTTGGCTTAATCTTTGTCTGTGAAGATGGATATTGAGTAATCTATCTCTTGACAACCAGTGACTATCCCCATGTATTTGTATTGACATATATATGAGCCCCTTTTTGGAGGATTGTGTTAACAGTCAGCCACCTCCTTCATTTGGTCACATTCAGTTAAAGGATGGATTTATCACACCAGTACAAAATCACCTAATATTAGACTGTGGGTACGTGGGAGACCAACAATGGCAGGATCAGCAGCAAATGTCAAGACATACCTTCGGTTTTTGGCACCTTTACTGTCATATGTGTGACGAACAAACAAGAGAGATGAAAATAACACAGCCCTGTGGCAGCCAGAGGATCAGAGGGTTTTTACCAGACAGGGAGCTTTTACTTGAACTCTCTGTGAACTGTGAGTTAAAAAAAAAAACCCAACCAGCCAGAAAATAGTGCTAAAAATGTGAATTAAAATATGATTTTTAGTCTTTGTTCCAGCATACGGGGCTGGATAGAAGATGAATCAATAAAAGCAGACGTACATGATTTTCGCTGCCTTCTGAATGCCCAAGGACTAACTTTAAAACTGTAGCTGTAGCATCTTCAACATCTTTTTCTGTAAGATATTCATGTAAAGTTTCCACGAGAACATTCTGATTCTGTCACCTCCTTCAATTCCCACTTTAAAACCCACCTCTTCAGACAAGCATATTCTCTGGAACTGAAACGACCTTGCTATTGCACAAACTTTATTAGTCGTTTTTATGTCACTTGTATACTTGTGACCTTGAGTGTCCTGAAAGGCGCCAATAAATAAAATGTATGGGCCCTCACAGATGATCTAATAATATCATTATTATTATTATTATTATTATTATTATATCATCTGTGAGGGCCCTGTGAGAGGAGATGAGACTCCTTCATTGATGTAGGACCTTCAGTTTTCCACCTGGAGTATAACTGAGAAGATACCACTTTGTGCACTAGCACAATTTTAAAGCTATTCCCATTAAAAGCCGTCAGGCCTTGGCCTCAACTTTCTCTGCTTGTCTGAAACTCAGGAAGTTCAGAACTAGTATAGCACGAGTATCACACCCTTAAAGAGTAATTAAGCTCATCTACCAGACCAAGATCTGATTTATTTGTGTTAGTCTTGAGTGTTTCCTTATAATCGCCTTACCCCCTCATTTGGAATGAGGATATTCACTCCCCACCTTGTTTTACATCTTCATTAGGCAACTTAATCTCTATCTTTACAAGCCGCTGAACCTGTCTTTTTTTGTGGCATCCCTTTGATAAATCCAAGGTTTATTTCTTTCTTTTTTTTTCATGGTAATTTTCATTCTTTCACTGAGTCAAATGCAGATTTTGACGGTAGTGAGTTCATCCAGGTCAGAACAGTTTTTCAGAAACCTGATACAGTCTGTGCTATGAAAACAGCCATCCATTTCCCCTGAATGGAATGCTCCGCCCACACCATTACATACAAGTCCAGCCTCGCCTCACTGTAGGGGAGATTGATAAATAGGGACCAGTGGAATACCACTAAGGTCAGATGAGCCGATAGGGGCTCTGGCATGAGATTTATATGCTCCTTTTAATGGAACCATAGCACAGATGTAGCATTTTCCCACATCATGTTGTACAAGTAACATAATGGAGAAGGAACAATGGACAGTTATTGAAATCCACCCACAATGAAGTTGGATGCCTCTAGAGAGACACTCTGTAGACCCATCATCACATTTGACACTGTATCCTCCACACTTAAAGACAATATACATACATCCACACAGTTCAACCATATGCTTTTCTGGTTTTGGGTTCTGGTCCAAGCAGAGGGAGCTGCCTTCAGTCCCTCCAGCTCAAGTTTGTAGTTGAAATCATGTTCTTTAAGCCAAGTTTCTGTGAGGTTATTACTCAGGTGTATACGGATTCTCACAGAAACCTGATGCTTGCACACTTTATCCCTTAGGGATTTGATGTTAGTGAGGATGACTGAGGGAAAACAGATACTGCACACCCCTTGCTTGTCTCACCTTTGCCTCACTTTCCTCTCCTTCCTGGTTTCCTTTCCAGGTTTAATGTGACTGAGGCCAAAGTTATTTTAAAGATGGCTCTGAGAGTGAGAAACCAGTATTGAAGTCATATGTTTCACTGTTGTGTAAATCCATAACAAGATATGTCTGTTTGAGAACAGAAAACCATGTCAGTTTAGGTTAACATCGCTCCCATTCTTCTCCCATGGAGCCAGTCATAAGAGAAGAGGCTCTGTGGCTATTGCATGATTGGCTGTCTGTTTTCTGAGCAATCAAATGAAAATATAGCAGATTTCAGGTAAACACTCAGAGAAATAAAATCCCACAAGGTTCAGTGTGACTCCAGAGGCATGGCTGAAAGCAGTTACTGTTTAGTTGTGACATCACAAAGTTACAGAAGTCCTGACAGCTGCTTTTAAGACCTGAATACAGGCTGTGTACATTTCTAGGTGAACTGAACACTTTCGTAGTTTCACTGTATTATCATAGAACCGAGATCTGCTTTAAAATCAAAGAGGACATGTAAATCCGTCTTTTTCTATAGGGAACCTTTAACTTTAATTTAATGTCTTGAAGACATGTTTTAGGGCCAGCAGTGTGACACACTAACTGCATATTAGCTGTTAGTAGTAAAAGTGAGTGTCGGCAGACTGACTGAACATGCCACTTGGTGTGTGATTAACTGGGATTGCATTTCTCAGCACTACATCAAGACACAGACGCACTTAATCAGTTTTCTGTAGGAAGGGGCTGACAGCATAATTAACCACTTCCTTTAGCACCACAAATAAACAATCATCACTCATCTGCACATACAGCAGTGGGCAGAAACAGAAATGAAGAAAAATAACATTTTAAGAAGTTGCACAGACATCCATTTCGACTGTTCACATGATATCACATCTGCCTGAATCCATTTAGTCAAGTTGGAAAAAAAAAAAAAAAGCCTGCGCTTGCAGTCACAGAACTTGTACCGCCATAGCACAGTCTGCCAAGTTATACAAAGGCAAACACTAAATAAGCAGATTGAGTCTGGGAGGCCTGTATTCAATCTGTCCTGTGATAACTGGATGTGTTATCATTTGCAATACCGGCTCACATTTCCGTATAAATCTCTTGTCTCTATTAGGAAACTCTGGCCTGTCTGCAGCCTGAATGCAACTCTCTGACAGATGTGTGGTTTCTCCTTATTGTCATAAATTACTATAAATAGGCAGGTGTGAAGAATGCAACACCTGCTGGGGATTTTTAACATGCATAGTATGCACATAATACAAACACTGAACAAATAGGGTACGTGCCTGCAAGTGTAACATTAAATTGCAAGCTGTCAGTCTGCTGCATGCATGAAACTTGCCATATTCACCTGTAAAATAGCAGCTCTGAATGGAGTCCTTTCAAACTCATCTCCAATGCAAGTGCTGGAAGAGAAAATCCACAATTCTTGAACTGTGAGAAAGTATATTTCAAAGTTCAGCTAAGGCTAATATCAGATACCTGGAGTCTGATTGACTCAAATCAAGTGGAAATCTTCCAATGTTCGTATTTTATTCAGTCCAAGTTTCCCTCAGTGTGTTTTTATTCCTCCTGTCAAGCTTCCACCCAAATAGAGTGAATGTTTGAACTGAAAAAAAAGGAGGCAAAAGAAAGTGAGAATAAATGTGTTTCTATCTGCTACAGTCCAGCCAATGGTGAATTTATTGTCACTGTCATTAAAGGTCAACAAGGTCAGGTCAAACAAGTCAAAATGTAAAAATGTGAAAATATAGACAGCGTGTGCAGTTAAAATCTTAAGGACATTGCAGTGTCATTACTCATTCAGAGACAAATGCTTGATGTATCACTTTACTTAAATTATAACTATATATTCATTTACAGTCAATGTGTTTTATGTACAAATTTAAAATGTGCATAAACAGGCATGACAAAAACAGAGAATTTCACAATAGAGGTACTGCATATTGAATACACACGCACTGGAGTTGTATTAGGATGGGATCACCTCACAGCCACTCTAACAATAATAGTAAAAATTAACCCTTTTAATGTACAGATGTGTGCAGTGACCCAAACATAGACCTCCACTGTCAAGTGACCATATTCAGGTATTGACATGTTTGTGTGCAACAACTAAGCTGTGCTGATATTATTGAAGGGGTGGAACTATGAATGTGTGTGTGTGTGTGTTGGTGTAGAGAGCAAATATGGAGGAAAATAATTGGATTTTTTGGTTTAATTAACTTCAGTGAATATTGATTTTTCAGAAGTATATATTACCCTGCATCACAGGCGTATTTGGTGCTAACCAAAGACTGAGGATGGTGGTAGAAAAAAAGATGCTTAGGTCATTAAAACTAAAAGGTGTATCCTCTGGGGAAATACACCAAGAGCTCGAGTTAGGCAGTTCACTGAGCAATATAATGTTCCATATGATGACATGACCTTGAGAGAAGAGAAAAAAAGAACAGTTTAACTCAAAATATGAAATATATACAATAAACTGTAAGATATTCTATCATTTTAAATCAGCTAATTATGGTTCTTGTTGAGTAATTTTTTATTTCAATAATTCAACTGGCTCTGTCCACATTTTCAATGACTGACAAACACTTTCACTTGAAAATGGCTGTGTAAACACTGACATGGAAATGTTTTTAAAGGAAGTAAGTGCATCTGCAATCAACAGTGTTATTAATTATATATAAATTCACATCATTGTACACTGGGAGATACCATCCCCACAAAAATAATATTTTCCACTTAGCCTGATCTTTCTTTGCTCACTTTATGTTGCAGTAGCACTTCAAAGCTAGGTGTGCACACTTTGCATCTAATGTCAGCTCCAGCACTAATTAGCCTGAGCCCCTTCCTCCCACAGACGGATCCAGTCAGTGTGTCGTTTGGCTCCCTTCCCTCCCTCCATCCCTCCGTCAC
>OMNW01019392.1:13736-35674 GCA_900303245.1 Selene dorsalis | reverse complement strand
CAGTTCCTGATGAGTGAGTTATTTTCATTTCACCCCATGATCTCTCTATCTGCTGTTCCTGACAAACGCGCACTTGCAAAGACTTTGGGACTTCCAGTAAGTAAAGCAGGCTGCTTTTTGTCTTTGATTTGGTTAGATGACATCTTTATGGGGTTGCATCACAGATGGATGGTCCACCACGGTACATCCATCAGCACTAAAGCTAAGAGGGTTTGAGTTTCCAGACTCTCCCTGCGTGTCTTGTTCTCTGTCTGTAACACCCCCTTATGAGTCACCTTGTCAAAGCCTCTGAAGCCAGACAACCGTATTTTACTGTATGGACATGTCTTTGTTTTCAATACTCACTGGAGGGGAAGATTTTCAAGGTCTAAGGTGGAAAGAAAAGATAACACCTTTGAAAGAAAAGCTTCTCAGGCATTATAAATCAGCAGAAAAGACAGCAAAACAAGAATGTGTTTATACGCCACAAAGAGTCCGAATCTGAAGCGTACAATGTGGCTCGCGTGGCCTCTTATCTCAAATACACTTTTGGCATTTTCATATAGACATCCAGCATTTATCAAGATTAACTCCCGCTTTGCGTAGAGTCCTGTGGAGGAGCTTAACTTCACTCACTTCTGATTACCATCTAGCTGGCCGGCTCTGAACGAAAGACCTTTTCAAAGCACGGCTGAAGAATTCGGCAGCACACTGGATTTCACCGACAGGGACTCACTGTCACATATTGATGCAATCATTATCAGATTAAGCACATCTCTTGATATATTAAAAAGCCATTGGAGATTCATAGCACCCTAACAGGAGCAGGAGCCACAGGGCACAGCTCACCCCCTTCCTGAACCCCAATCACTCTCCCTTCCATCTGCCTTTTACGTTACTGCCGTTCATGCTGAAGACTGGAAAGGTCATCCATGAAATGCCCGGTGCAAGGATTATTCAGTCCGCTGTTCCCTGTCATCTGAAATTGGAATTTACATTACTCACTCACTGGTCCCCCCCCCCGCCACCTCCCCCGGTGCATCAGAACAGAATCTGGTGTTACAGTACGATGTGAATGTTACACTCCAAACAAAGTCAGCATTTCTTTTTCTTCCACAGTCCAGCAGCAGACATTCAATCCCTCACACAGAAACCTTGTGTGTGTGTTTTTTTTTGTTTTTTTTGTATTAACAATACATTTCAGCTACTGTAATCTAGTTTACCTCTATACCAGCTCTCCTCCATCCATGTCTTAACATTAAAACCCAGTGTTCTGTCATGTAGTTGTTATAGACAGTATGTAGGTTCAGATGCTCAACACGTTAAAGGCTTGAGACCACTGTACTGAACCCACACATCATCTATGCAGCAGGTTATTATGATCCATAGTTATATTTTATTATTAGCCTATATATAGTTATGACAGTAGTAAAGGGAAAAGGTCAGGTGACGTAGTACAAAGAGAGACAATCAGGACGAGGTTGCGGCTGAAGGACAGTTTGGCCGTTTATGTATGTATGTTTGTTTTATCCATGATTATTTGACAAAGTTAACCACACTGTTAATTTTGTAACTATGACAGTAAAGATATCCAAAGCCTACTTTTAATGAAATGCATATTTCTTTTCATGAACCTAAACAAGTAGTTTCTGTGCCTGCTGTCACTGTTGTGCATTATTATTGTAACCATGACAACCCAGGTCTGGAACACCCATCCTATTTCGGAGTACAACATCCATCAGCTGGTGGGAAAACAAAATTACGTGGTTGCATAGAAAAGCAACAATCCCTGAGAGCTAGATTATTAAGATCAGCGACGTAGAAAGTGTTTGTTGATTCAGACAGCAGCCAAGACTGCTACTGCACGCTATGCAATCTGTCATTTTAATTAGAAGATTGAAATAAGTGAAATAATTCACTGTTATGGTGAGTCCCCTCAATTGAATGCAACAGCGCCCCACTGGGCTGTTAATGGCTGCTGAGCGTCTGTATGTTCAAACATGCTGTTGCCACCTCAACAGAGTGACTGAAGAGAAGAGAAGAAGGATTTATGTTTGATGAACGGTAGCTGTGGTGGTATTTTGAAACATGGCTGGCAACATCATAGAAAAGAAAGTGGATTGTTGATCCTTGTTGATCCACATAACAAACCACTGAAAGTTAACCACAAAAACATGGTGGCACCCTTTCAGCATCCAGAGAACAACAAATCAAATCAAACTTCATTGTCATCTTGTTCTCCTCAAGGTAAGAACAAGAAGAGAAAACATTTCTCAGAGATCAGTAAAAGTTCAGTTGTTGTTAAAATGTTTCACAGCTTGTGGCAGAAAGCTGTTCAGCAGACATTTGGAAGAAACTGTAGAAAGGGTGTGAGGAGCCTCTTATGATGTTCAGGGCCCTGTTTTTGCAGCTTTTTGGCCTGTGACATTGCGTGCAGTGGGACATTATAAACAATTCATCTCCATGAAGGAGATGTTGCTGAGATGTCTGCCCTCCACCAGGTTCTCCCACCTCTGCAGAGGACTCTTAAGAAGATTCCTGGTTACAAATTTATTCCATTTCAATCTGATCTTTCAATTTATTTTATTTTACTTTGTTATTGTAGCTGTTTTTGTGTTTGAACCCTTATCCTGATCAATGCCTCGCCACAGAAACTTCTGCAGATTTCTTCTTTTCTTCTCAAGTGAATTTGGAGTTAACTTGGAGACACCAGACACCTCCAGACTCAAAGATGATTAAAACAGGCAGGAAGTACCTGATCACAGATTGAAGTTCTCAAGAAAAGGATATGAAAACTTTTGCAAATGAGATTCCACATTTTAATTTTTTAACTTTTAATGTTTAACTTTTTTAACACTAAACTCATTATGGGTTATTGAATGTGGATTGATGGGAGAAATGGTACTTTTATTCATTCAAAATTAAACCTACAAGTGCCTTCAAAAATTAAATGGGTCTGTATTCTCTCTCAGTTGACAGAATATTTCCATATGTGCATTTTCTCTTTTCAAACTTTTGTCCAAAACAGTACTGAAGTATTATTATTGAATTTGACTTGGTTTGTAATAAGACACTACAGCTGAACAATACTACACATTTGAAGTTGTTAACTTTGTTGGATACATGACACATTGCCTCCCTTCACTGACGAGGAGTTCTCAACCTGGGGTCCAGAGACCTCCAGGCCTCTTTGACTGGGTTTATTTCGAAAAGGGAGGGGGTTTATTTTTACTATATTTCCACTAAGTACTGTAGCACAATCACAGAATGTTTGTCTGTGTTGGTCGTGAGTTTGAGGAGCAGATGGCCCCAGTCTGGTTTCTGTGGTTTGACTGGACTAGAAACATGTATACTGTTAAAAACGGAAGCGCAGAAAATCAATATTTGCATTGTTAATTTTAGACCATGCAAGAGTTTTGCAGGATCAAGCTTGACAGCATAATAATGCATGGAGGAATGTGACTACCACCAGGCCTGCTCATATTTTTAAAGTAAACTGAATTTTGGCCTCGCTTTCTTTTCTCCACATGAATTTAGCCGTCGGACTGTTCGTGCAATCCATGTTTATTCATGACAAATCACCGATGCTACCCTGCATAGGTGTGTGTCTGTGTGTGTGTGTATAGTGAGTCAGTTTGTGTTTTGAGAACTCAGGCTCTGAACAACCTCAGAAAAACTTACCATGACCTACAATTCTGTGTTTTGTTTTGTTTTGTTTTTCTTTTTTTCCTCACATTTGATTAAATCCTCAGCCTGGGCAAATCTTTCACTCAAGTTGACATGTTCTGAAAGCCATCATGCCCACCGACTTCATCCTGCCAGGTTCAGTCAGAACACAACCTCAGGATCATTTTCATTCATTGATCGCGGAGATTACAATGAAATATGAATAACGCCAGCACCCCATGGTTCGGTAATAGAACAGCATCAGCTCTCTGAGCTTCATTAAAATAACCCCAGTGATGTGACAGTCGCTACTTTTGAGAGTTGGAAAATTAATTAACCTTTCATTAAATATCCTCATCAGGCCAATTATTGTCACTTTAAAGTGTATCTCACTTTTCACATCAGGACATATGTACAGGTGTACAAAAGTTGAATGCAGTAGTTCATTTAGGTTGATTAAAGCAATCAGATTTACCAGTACCCCTTTCTCCTGTTGAAAACAGTTGAGTCATTTTCTATCTAGTGAATAGAGCTGGCTATGAGAGGCAGAAGGTGAAGACTCTTCCAAGGCCAGCACTTATTATATGTATATATATTAATAATATTTTCCCCATTTTCTTACATAAGGCCATTAAAGAAGAGTTACAAATAGCTTTTTCTAGTCTTATCAACCAATCAAAGCACTTTACAGATCTTGCCACATTCACCTATTCACACACATTTGTACATGTCATTCATACTCACATTCATATAATGATGGAACAGCCATCAGCAGCAATCTGTGGTTCAGTTTCCTACTAAAGGACACTTCACTAAGTGGAAGAGGAGCCAGGGATCGAATCAACCTTCGATTAGTGGACTAACCTCTCAACCTCCTGTGTACATATGTAAGAATGTCTGAGATAAAGTTTGGTAAATAGAAAATCAGACTTCAGGTTCAGGATTTTAAATGAACCACATCTTTTCTAAAAAGGTCCAACATGTGGACAAAGTCAGAAAATGTGTGCATGATCAACGGGAACCAATCCACACTCTCCAGATGGAGAGTCCAGCCAAAGATTACAGAACCATAACAGCGAGTTAGTCTAAGTACACTGGGTTTCCCATACTTAAAGCAACATTTCTCCTGATGTTAAAAAAGAAAAAAAAAAGATAGGAAAAAAAAACTATTGCTGGTTCTCTTGGTGTCTGATCTTCATCACTTCAATAAATCACACAAACTGTTTGCGATATCACGTCTGTCTTAACAGGACCAGTTTCCATAATGGAAACTATCTTAAGTCTAAACACTGACCAGGGTGATTTAATCAGGGAGGATGACCAGGGCAGATTTAAAAACTAGATACTGCAATGCAAACATGGTATAACATGCAGCACAAAGATTCATTGTGGGAAATGGAAAGATTCATTATGGCAGAATAATCATTGTGAGTCATTGTGCAGCCCTCAAGGCCTTGTGCAGTTTGCCAAACCAAATTTGCTGCTTGGCAGTAAATAATTACACAATATTTTAGCCAACACATAATTCAAAATAGCTGCACTATTACACAAGACTACAAAACAAAGGGCAAGGCAGGTAAATATATATCGTTTTGGTGTAGGATCATTTGCATACATAATATACAGCTTTATAAATACGACCTATATTGAATCTATATCTTTGTTTTTGATGACATTCTTTTGTCAATAAAATTATTTTTTTGTCATGACTTTTTGCAGAATGATGACATGTAACATCCAAGACAATCTGTTGTGTCTTCAACCACAAACCTTATTTCAGATATCTGACAAAACAAAAGATCCATTCAAGAACCATAAGTGCTAAAACTATTTTCTTTAATTAATTAATTTACTCAGAATAATTTCATGACTTGTTCTTGTATGTGGATCAATTCTAAAAAAAAATAAATAATACAAGATGAGTATACTGACAGTTGGAACTTCATTTGGTCTCCATATATCCAAACTTTTGTGCTTTGGTTGTGTTCTACTTCTAAGTCATAAAAACGACCACTGTATAGTAAAACCGACCAACACTAGATACTGAGAATGTCTTTAAGTTTAAGGAAGTGCAAACCCAAATGACAAGCTTTAATAGCACCCGCTGTAAAAACCCAACTGTAGAGTGAGGGGTCCTAGAGAAGAGATAAAAGAAATGTGAGTGTAGAGGTGAGGTGAGGATCTAGTTAAGAGCATATTGGATTAAGCAGGAGGGAGGTGAGGGAGAGGTGATATGAGAGAACAATGAAAACCACTGGAGCAGTTTGGGGATTCTGGGCCTCGCTGAGGTGCACCCTCGCAAATTGTTGTTGTGACAGCAAGTGTTGTGATATCTCGTCTCAGCAATCACAGTGAACTCTTCAGCCGCACATCAGTGAGTGGTTGTAGTGTTTTCTCCGCAGAGAATCCAGGAGACATTTCATTAAAAATCCTGCAGTGCTGCCACTGTTACGGCTCATATGCGAAGCTCTGTGCAGGAACTCACTGCAGCTACATGGACTGTGACAAATGTAATCTGTCTTAGTTTCCTAAGAGTAGATTTACCTATTCTTATATGTCTGCTGATGTTCCCATGTAGCTACACATTTCCATTGGAAAAGATGAATTGTTCAAGATAAATAAAAACTTAAAGATTAAATACTCAGGTATTAACTGTCTTAACTGTTTCTGACTATGTTGGCAGCCCCAAACTTGGACAGCAAAACCAATGTGGACCATAGATGGTGGACAGCTTGTTGTCCTCTGGCCCTCTATGCCCAGTTCTATGGCTGAAATCTGGTCCATGTACAACATGATTTTAAAGGTCTCATATGTTACACTTATCCTGTCAGAAGTCAGGAAGCTCTCCTCTTATTGGCTCACAGTTTTCTTGGTGACTGAATGAAAATATGTCAGATGTCAGGTAAACGCTTAGAAAAACTGAATCCTGCAAGGCTGGATGGTGGGTGCAGGACACGGACATGGACATCTACCTTTAGACAATATGGGACCTTTAAGAGCAGCTGAGCCAGATGTGGGACATGTGGGCCAGACCCAAGCTGAGGAACCAGTCATTCATTGGGCCAGAAGTTTGAGTTTGCTACCTGGGAAATATGTGCAGTGTGTATGCCCTAAAATCTGATTTTAAAAGTTACATGGGCCTAATAAATGTAAATTTGTTTCACATTATGACATCACAATGAGATAAGAGTAAGGGAGAGTGCAATTTTTGCCAGGACTTCAATAGCCTGACTCTGTTGAATAACAAGACAATGTTCTACAGTGCTATATAAGACAATACCTTAGGAATATTTATGGATTTTTTAATTGAGTACACTCAAGCAGAAAGAGAAAGAAAAAGAAAGAGACTTCCATATGAAACCATGGAGTATCTCGTGCCAGAGTAATTATGGCCAAAGTGGGCACTCTTCCTCCAAGTGCAATCCATTAGCTGCCCAATAAAGAATTTATAAATATGCAACCCACTCGCCCGAGTGATTACAGTACAATGAAGAAAAAAAGGAAGTGGAGATAGAAAAGAACACCTCTTGAGCTCTCCCTTTTTTTGCCAAATGGAGGAAGATGGACATGTTTAGCTCTCTATCTTGACAGGTGGGATACAGGCCTGAACTCAGGGCTGTAAATGTACAAGGGAAAGATGTACTGCAGGGATTGCTGCGATGATGGAGTAAGTGGCTTCTCTTGGTGGTAAAGCATACACATCAGCTGACCCTTAGACAATACTTCTAGTTTTCCTTTTTTTTGCTACACTCCCATCACCCTCTCCAGATAAAACCTGATAAAAATAGCTCTATTCATTCTGACTTGAGGGTTTTTTCCTCTAACAACAAGGCTATTTTCTGTTGGGAGAATAATGCACTTCCTCTGTGAATTCCGGAGTATCTAAATGGACATAAATGACTTTTAACAAAGCACATTGTTGTTTAAAATCATCCATTCGCTTTCCCTGCATAATGCATGGCTACAAATTTAATACAGCACCTTTCTCAATGATGGAAACTTGGATGGAAGAATGAAATGTTTTATTGTTCATTTATGTGCCTGCGTATTCTGTAATTCACTGAACTCAGTGGCAGAATGTTTTATTGTAACAGCCCCCACTTCTATGAAAAATTCATCTTCATCTTCAACAATGTTTTATAGGGAACAACTGACAGGGCTCTTAACGATGAATTTAACAAATTTTATTTCAGATATGTTTCTTGTCTTTGTGACAAAGCGATGATGAAACAAAAATAATTCATTTAACATTTAACTTGAAAATTACATTGAAGAGACCTCATATAGAGGAGCTCTACCTATCTATCTCTAAAAATATGAAGTTTTATGTTGTATTTTTATATTGTATATTATCTCCTTACTTTTTTTGTCTGTTTACTGATATAATGTCACAGATTTGGGGTTTTTATATATTTGCATGCTTACATATATACAATATATTACATATATTACATACATACACGGTTGCCCATGAAGTTGGAGTAATTTTGTTTTCAGACACATTCCTTTTTTTATTCCTATTCCTATTAAAGGTTAATTGTGGTTTAATTTTCACAGTGATATGTTTGGAAGAGATTGATCATTACACTTTATCTTCATCAAGGAAAATCAAATTGACCCAATAATTTCATGAGAAGAGGTTAAAAAAAAAGTATATTTTATTCTAACTTTATGAACCCAAAAACTGTCAATATAAGTTGACAACAACTATATATATATATATATATAGTTGTTGTATATATTATATATATATGAAGCATGCATACATTAACATCATTTGAATGAGATAGATTTATATGGCTCTATAGGAAAATGTTTGTAATAGGATTCATATACATTTTACATGTGTTGTTTTTGAATACATTAGTCACATTTGCTCACGGGATGATGGAACATGTAGTATAATGATACAAGTCAAATTACTAGAATAGTGAAACCTAGATAGACCCAACAATTTAACATTTAAAGCAAATGAATCAGCTAAAACAAGAGCAGCTGGATGTGAAATAAGATTAAATTAAACATTTAAAATGCCCTGAGGATCAGAATGGGTTTAGATGGTGCTGCATGTTATTCCAGGTTTCAGGTGCACAGTTAAAATGCAAAAGTGTAGTGCCCACAGTCATGCCTGTAGGTGTCAATCATCTTGGTTGACGATTATTGTCACAATCTTTAAAAAAAATACAAAAAATTAAAGTAAGACTAGGATGAATAAACCTTTTGTGGTGATGTCACAGCAGTTGGTTAAAGCTCGGATGAGATCAAGGAGTCATTTAAGATATTAAAACTCTACCATATACAAAATGTGACTGGTATCAAAGATGGACATTTTATGAAAGAAATCTGGTTTGTTCCATTATCGGACTGTATTGTGTGTTGAGACCTCCACGTTATAAACTAAGCCTGAGGAAGCATGAAAACCATCACACAGTGAAGAGTGTGTCAGTGAAATGAATGGGGCAGTTCTTTTAATACATCAGTACATCAGAGCAGACCAGGTGTCCAAATGGACAGGTCTCTGAAAAAGAAAAAAAAAAATCAGGCAAGGTCAGCTGGCAACAAAGGCTGAACAGGTGATCAGCTTCTACTGTGTACCCCTTTACTTCAGCCAAATAATTGCCAGAGTAAAACCCTCCTGTTTGATGTGTAATTCAAATCAGACTTCTTGGATCACATTTCATCTGGTTAGGTGCCTGTAACAAGAGCCCTACCAGTTCAGTCTGGATGCAGCCTTATATTTACTTTACAGTAAACAAGACCTTTTTTCTTTTCTTTTTCTTCTCATGTTTGAAAGTCACTCTTGATTCTGAGCAATTTAGTTTATTTCCAAGACCCCAGAAGCTTTCAAACAATACTCCCTCTCTTTAGTGGTAATCATATTCAGATCATCTCTTTCATGCTTTAGTAATCATGAAATTATATCAAATTGATCACTAGGACTTCTTCACGTGGCACTTACATGGTAAGACGTGTCATTAATATCCCTATTCATTTATGACCTGACTCACTTTTTTTCCCTTAGTAGTTAATAGAGTTTCTTATGAACTCTATTAATCACTGCTGCCTAATCACCACTACAGCTATTCAAACTTGGTTTGGTTCAGACCTTTCACTGCCACGATCGAGGACTTATCAGTTTATCACACTCCAGCTCCTTCACTGGTAGCAGGAAGTCATGTCTCTAACAAGGTTAATTATAGAAGTTAAACATTTCATGTGCCTGTTTTACCTGAACAATGCAGCACTGGGTTCAAGTGAAGCTAATAAAGATGGTAGCATAGTAAAAAAAAAGAAAAAAAACTATTATTGTATGAACCCAACCTCTTAACTATTATTATCAAAAACTCAACAATAAACCAACACACATTTGTAAAATCACTGCACTTAAACCTTCAAACAAGTTAGCAAACAACTCAACAACTCTAACTCATTATGCGGATTCTGATCTGACTTTACAGCTCTGCCAAGCAAAACTGATAGCTAGATATCATGAATTCAAAATGTTGTTCACCATAAACTAGCCTTAAACATTAGAAGGAAGAATAATGTTGAATGATGCTGTATTTATTTTTTCTCATTTTCCATGGCTGGAAAACTACAGCACAAGAACCCTTGCTTCTGCATTCAGCCACATTTTCGTCAGGAAAAAAAAAAAGTCCCATGCCAAACTAATAACTATATGATGAATCCTCCTTTAATCTGTCGTCATGATACAGTAACTCCCTGAAATATCAAGGACAGTGAGGACACAAGTGTAAAAGCAGTGGATCAGTTTCACAAGCTTGCTCCGTTATGTCGACCTCATGTAAACTGTCCTTCAGTACTCAGCGCTCTCCCACCATGCTCATAAGAAAAGAACCTGGCTGAACTATCAGAGGCCACCAGATCTTTATTGAGCTTTCATTGAACTATTGGAGCAGAGCTGCTGCTGCTGCTCTTTGTGTGTGTGTGTGTCACCCTGAGGAAAAAGCCGTGTGTCCTTGTTTCACAGCGCACGGGCCTGACCTTGATACAGCTGGGTTAAGGAGAGGAATGAAGACATGCAGGATCTCCCTCGCCGTCCGAGCACTCAGGTGTGGCCGAACGATTTGTTTTAACTTTCATGGTCATTGTCTGCTCATGTGTGAAACCTGGCTGCAGCTGTAAAGTCTTCAAAGGCAAAACAAGCCCCAGACCCCTGCAGCACAGTCTCTGTCAGAACCCGGGGCCCCTTTCCAGTCACTTCCCTGCACAGTCCATTAAAACAAAAGCCACACCGTGAGCGTTAGGTCTCTGCACTCGGCCCACCACCCTAGGAATCCTGCTCACATTGGACGACCTTGCAATTAAAAACTAATACTTATATATAACTTCAGTGCCAATTCAGGAGGTGGTGTGTCTTTACGTAGTGAGGTGGAAGGGTTCACCCTCAGTCTGAGGTATGTAGGACTTCAGGCGATCTAGCAGGAAGCTGGAGTTTGCGTTCTGTCACAGACCTGCAATTACTGTTTGCCTTTTCATTACCTGTAACCACAATCTGTCCCCACTCAAAAAGTTTATTATGATGTTTAACACTAATTGTACCCCAATGTTTTTACCTGACTAATGACCCTCCCACCCCATTGGACAGCTCTTTTGGATCATTCCATCAGTGTCAATATGTCAGACGTGTTGACTTTTAGATTACACGGTATCGTTAATACAACAGTCGTGCATACAGCAGTAATTCATAGAGCTCATCTCAATCTTTCCAACCAGTCACGAAACAGCTTGAGTTTCACATAATCTGAAGCATCTTTTTTACCAGCAGATTGTGAAAGTCATTGCAGCGAATCCAACTTTCACTGCGATTCGAAGCCAAACTTGTTTGACAGGATTCAGCTGCTTAGAGAGGCTTCAACAGATGAAGCGAAGATGACAGACGATGACAGAAGATGGATGTGAGCACTTGGGAGAAATTTGTCTCTTTTCACCACTCCAGACTGATCAACACTGTAATGGTACTGGCTGACTGGCGGTAGAAGTGGTGGTCGCATGTTCTAAGGTTGAATTGTACCATCAAAGGCTTAATTCAATCTAAGATTAGCTCCAACCACAGTTTAGTAAAACTAGGATTAAAGTTAAAACTAGCTGTGCAGCATCATTTCAAATTAAAGTCTTTTAGTAAAGCCAACTTCATTTACTTAAACTGAATTTATTTAAATGGATTTTCCTCTCATACATTCCCATAGTGTCTCAGTGCATCAAAGCTGTGGAAGCTCAGCATCCGTGGACTTTAATGGGGCAGCAGAGAATTGTTTTTTCACTGCAGTGAAATTGGATGAATGCTGTGATTTGGTCCCTCCCACGGACACCCAATGTCTCTGGGAGTGAATGGAGCAGTGGGTGGGCCTGGATGCTGGACTTCTGCATGATGATTGGAGGATCTGTCTAAAGGCTGAATCCCTTTTTGACTGACAGCTAATTTGAAACATACACCGGCACCGGAGCATTTTCAAGTTCAGTCCCATTACAGATTTTCCAAGTGAAGTGTAGAGACAAACTGCAGCTCATTTCTTGGTATTATCTTGGTGATATAGCTAATGGGCCGGTTTCCCAACAACGTTCTTTCTTTTCATTTCGAAAGGTACATCTTTGTTGTTGTTTACCTCTCTACGCCTGGTTCCCAAACTGTTTCTCAGGAGCTCCCTCAAGAAGGACTTTGCTACGAATGACGTAAGGTGCGCTGTCCACGAGAAGGTGCTGAAATTGGTCGACATCAATTGCTCAGGAATCAATTTTCATTTCAAGTGGAGGTGCATGATTGACAGCGTGTGTGTTCTTTGCAAATAAAACATCAATCGGATGCTTACATTATTATCAACTATAGCTCTTCTACAGTTGTTCAGCTGGAGATGATCAGCTTTTTCACAATGCGCTATATAAATGAAATATCCGCAGAACAGAAAAAGCAGGGCTCTCCTCTTGCATGCTGCAGATGAGCCGGCTGGACTTTTTATTTACTATTTTTCCTTTCCCTCGCACACTGGTAACACTTATGGCTTGACACAAATGACTGACCAACAGCCTCGTTTGATTACTGATGCACTTTAGCCTTTTGTGCAATGGGTTAACATTTGCTCTAAAAGCAACCCACCCACTGTCACAGCTTCTTTGGAAGGGAGGCAAAACTTTTTTTTAAATCACATTTCCAGACATGGTGTCCCGCGGGCAGAAGTTTTGTCTGATAAAATAATGAATGTAGACTGAGGGAAGGCAGCGTCTCTGGTTAAGCACAAGGATGTGTTGTATTGCTGCCATGATTTGGCCTCACAAGTGGCCACCGTGATGGCATACAGCCTACCTAATTAGACCTTAATTGTTGGCCATATTGTCAATGACTATCACTAATCTTATTATTATAACTAACCAAATGTCATCTTTTGAATAAAGGTTCTAGTTCTATTGGCTGCACACTTTTTCTAATTTCCTTTATTAATGACATTAGTGGCTATAATTAATAGGCAAATCTTATGACATAGGTCCATTCCCTTCTTTGAAAGACCAGCAGCGGCCATTGCTCTGGACATTCCTGTACCAGGCTGTTAGATACACAGTATGTTCTTATTTCCACCATCCAACACGAGGCTGGCCAACACAAGGAGGATAAACCCAGATTTCAGGACAGTCAGGGGAACCGAAGCCAAAATGACAGCAAAGACCCCTTTTTTACCTCCTGCAGAGTGAGCTGTATTGATTGGCAGCACTGCTCATGATACCGCATTTGGAGAAGCTTTTCCATCACAGCACAGATGGGGGCAAAAGAAAAAAAAAAAAAGATAATCCTAACAGCAGCCTCACAAGCTGTGCTGAACACATCCTTCTTAAACCTGCAGGAGCTGCCCCATTTAGTTCCAGTGGCAGCTCCAGGAGAATGGTAAAGTTCACCACAGTGTGACAGCCACTCACAAACAGACACGCTTAAGAAACAGATCGCTGGCAACAAGGTTATCAGCATCTCATGCAGATCGCCACCAGTGCATCACATCCCTGAATTCCTGCAGCACTGACCTTGCACTGACCACAATCTGAGGGGGTGGGGTGGGGTTAGGTGATCAGAAGGGAGGAAGCAGGCTAATGGGAGCTGCACAGTGGTGAGATGTCTCCCTGTCACACTTCATCTAGACTGATGCATCAGAATTGTTTCTCCGCTCAGGCCGGGCAATTACTGTCCAATTCCAATCTACTCCTCGGCGTCACTGTAATGAAAAATAATTAAGAGACTGAAAATGAGTTTTCTCATGAAATGGTTTCAGTGGTTGAACACAATTGTACTTGGCAGATGGCTACGCAAGTGTGTTTTAATACAGAAAAAAGATAGTTAATCATGTATCAGGTGCATGTGGCGATGAACTTTTAATGCCATTCCTGTTGGCAAGGGAGGTGAAAAACATTATTTATCTTGTTATCCTCAGTGTCAGGCATCCATCTTTAGAAAAAAAGAATAAAGTCAAGATCCTGTCAAGTCAAGATTATTTATAGGAACCATTTTAAAACCAGGTGTCTTATTAAGTGCTCTGGAAAAAAGGAGATGAAGACAGAATCTGAATGTGTTTTCACATTAACTCATCTAACCTCCAGTTTCTGGACAGGCCAGGTGAGAGTCAAAGTGGAAGGGGTTGGGCTCTATGAATAATTTAGTTAGTGTTTAATTTAAGTAGTGTTTAGTTAGTAGAGGAAGAAGATTGTTGTAGAGAGCACTTGGATATTCTGGGAGAAAGGAATTAAATTAGTTTCAATGGCGACATGAGCGTTACGTGATCCACAGGTAGAAAATGATTAATCCATGTGAATGATGATTTATGATTTGTTTTTGATTTCAAACATAAATACATCTAGAAGACATCAGTGTTTTTACATTAACATATTGGTATGTGTTGGTCCCACCACATTCTACACTTTACACAAAGTTACAGGAAGTCAAACTCATTTTGAGGTTCAGTTTCTGAATACAGGATGTGTGTATTTGTGACTGAGGCTTTGATACTTTCAAAGTACTAATATTGGAGCTAGACCTTTTTATAATCAAAAAGAAAAAAAAACAATTTATTTGTTAATTTAAGTTCTTTTATATTCATTTATAGAATGATAAATGGGTGTGCATGGGTTGCCTGTCAAATATGGATTAGGTTACAAAACAACAAACAAAACAAAATTATTTAGCCTGTCACCCTTTGATTAAACAACAATTAACTTGCCTTGTTTACATGGTGGTTTAGATTTGTTAATTAGTTCAAAATCACCAGACATATTTGTAAATGACATTAGTGTGTGGGTTCACACAGCCTCCTCCAGTGACTTCATGGAGACCACCACATTGGCCAGGAGAAGCTCCACAGATTATGTCACCGAGGATTCACATCTGCGAAACGCTAAGCACAACACTTATAGCTGCCAATAAATGTCCACAGACAATGTATTTATTTTCCTCCAAACTGTCCAACCTTAAAAGGGAATATCCAGCTTTGTTAAACTTCTAAGTGGCTCATTAAGGTAAAGTAAAGATTTGGATCTGATTGTGTCAGATCAGTTTTCCGCTAACCTAGTGCTTTTGTTGCCTGGATGTAAAAGCACTACGATCCACCTCCACCAAATTCTGTAACCACAACATGACTTGTACCATAATTTAGTCATGTAGAAGTAATTTCATTTTGATTTCTTTGGTTGGATTGTAATGCTTTAGGCAGAGAACCCAAACACACACACACACACACACAGACAGGCTGATGCAGTGAAGTAGCTTTTAATAAGAATAAACAAGCTCACAGTCAGTCAGGTGGACAAGATAGCAGGCAGGAATCCAGATACAGACACTAGGGAAATAAGCACAGGTAGGAAACACCAATGAACAGAAACAGGACTGTGAGCAGATGGTCCGACCAGGAACAAAAGAAGGGAACTGGTAGATTTAGTCCGTGGCTGATTATAGAATGAGGTCTGATGATGAGTGGAAACTAGTGCGCAGATAGGCGTGGCAGTCAGGAGAGTGGAAACAGGGAGGGAAGACTGTGAATGTGTTTCTGGGGAGATGAAGAAAAGAACGTGGCCTGGGAACTGCGAGCACAGGCTGTAGATCAGGGCTTCTGGTGGAACTGTGAGTATGTAAATGCTGTACTTGACTGACACTTTTCCTGTCCTGTTTTATTAATGTTGTTGCCATGGCACTGCTAAATTTCCCTAGCCAATCTTTCTTATCAAGTTCAAACAGTGTAATCTAATCAAAACATCTATGCAGATTCGCCAGGTTTGTGTGTTTTCTGCCAAACTGAGCTTTTTGATGAAGTGTGAAAAATGTGGATATGGGGTATGAGGATACATTATGTACCTTACAGGGGAGAACTGGCAACAGCTTGTCCAACTGATTAGCTTCTCCATGCATCATTTTTTGTGGGGAGCGTCCTGTCAGCTCTGATTTCATAGCCATAGATTCAGATGATTGATGAATAAATACATCTGGACGTTCCTGAGGTGATTCACAACAGGTTTCTGTTTGCATATTATTGTGTCTGTGTCATGTAGCATCATTTTCTCTGCTTAGTTTTGAGTCGTGTTGTTAAATCGCAGACTGAAAGAGAGCTTGAAATGGTTTACAGACAGTTGGTTCAAACAGAATATACCATTACAGTATCTTCTTGGTTATTATCCATTCAGTTTCTTCAAGCATTTATTGTGAAATCATATGTATGCCTTTATAGCTAGTTTTACTATCACTCCCCCGACACTAAAATAAAAATCAAAGGAATAGGAAAGAAGTCGTATTAATCAAACAAACAAACTTTATTTGTATAGCACTCTTAACTCATAACTCTTACGCAGGTTATTGCAGCTGAAATTGTTTCACGGATGACTGATGAACTAACTAAAAATTGGTTTGAAAGCTGATGCTGAGATGCAGTAAAATATTTTTAAAAAGCTATAAAGTAACTTGACATGACTGAATTCATGAATGAATTTGAGTTTCAGTCTAAACATATCAAGTTGTCATGTCGGCAAGTCACTGTGCAAGAAAAAACATTGGTGTAAAAGGTTTTCAGAGTAAACAATTGAGAAAACCGCTGCTTTAATAGAAGACTGCAGCTTCAAATAACACTCTATTGACCTGAATGACTTGGAGTCCAAATCCAGAAGAGATTATCTGTGACTGTTGACCAGAGAGTGAGGAGGACAATTTGGTTCCTCAGTTTATGAAGAAACAGTGAAGTGTTGATCAGCAAAATTACAGAACAATACCATCTACAGATCAATCATGAAGCAAAACAAATGTCCTCTCTCTTCTGACCACGACTGTAGCACCACTAGGGCAGGACAACATAAGGCATACAAAAATACCAAAAGTGTACAGAGGACATAAAGGTATCCACAAAACCCTGTTCTCCAAGATGCAAGGAAGCCAAATAAGAGATCCAACACTATAAAGTGGAAGAACTACAGGGAACATGGTGTGAAGAAGTAGAGAAATGTGAACCACATGCTAGGTCTAAAAAAAATATATATAAAAAAAATAAAATATAGAACATATCTTCCTAGAGTATTAAAGAGAATTATATACACAAATCTCTACACTCGATCAGTGATGAACTTTTTTAAGTGCACTAGATCTACCCTTTATTCATAAGGTACAAATATGATTATCGGTGGAAATATCACCAGAGGAAACAGAAAAGATGATCAAACAAGTCCCCAGGCAACAACGGCTTCCCTACAGAACATAGTTAAAGTTGTCAGTATCAACTGAACCTACTTCTTCAGTGAACCTTCAACTAGAACCAAGGGAAGAAAACCCCTGTCATGGAAAAGCTGCAACCATAATTCCCAAAGAGAAGATTTAACTACAGATCACTTCTAAGAGTTGGCTTTAAGGTATGTGTGCACTAAAATGCTCTTGAATGATTTAAGTAATGAATACTGGACTGGGTTGAAAAAGGCCAACAAACACATGAGAGACATTTTACCTGTAGAGCTATCCTACTTACAGATGATATAATGACGTATCTTATGATCTTATGTGATGTATCTTATATCTTGCAGTGCAAGGAGAGATATAGAACAATAATCTACACACCCAGGATTAAGATAAATATGGTGAAAATGAACATTTTCCCACTTTCACAGTCTTTGGCAACCACTGAAACATTTCCAGATTGGGATAGTTGAGATTTATTTGTGGAGGGAAATAAACCAGTCTGATACCCTCCACTCCAGTTGCCAAAGGACTTAAGGTGGAATGGCACTTTTAATAAATATTTCAGTGCAGCCTAATTCACTGGTGTGGTGATAGCTTTATAGGTGGGTGGAGAATGAGATATATATTCCCAGCTACCACATTCAAACATTCTTAGTAAGGTTCAAAATGTTAAGATTTGGATCATGAAGTCAAAGATTCGAGAATGCAAGATTTTAAAGGTGTGTTTACACTTGTAGGAATCAAGACTTCTTTTCAATCAATCAACTGAATGATAGAGCAGATCAAAGATCACTGAGGATTATTTCAAAACTTCGATATAATTTAAAGAACAATCAGGCTAAAACTACACTTCTGGTAAAACTTGACAGGGAAACAGAATATCATAACTTCAGAGGAATTAGGGCATTATATAAACATGTAACACCACAGACCACAGACAAATTTCTATACATGCAGATGATTAAATTAAGATAGGATTTTTTTTTTCTGTCTTACACATAATATAAAAAGAAACTCCCAAGGCAACAAACATGTTGGGGGCACTGTGGTCAAACAGATGCAAATCATACAGATGCAAATCATACATGTCCTCTAGAGTTTCACCAGTATTGTTCAACTTTGTTCCTGGAGAATATAATTATAGAAGTGCTGAAGGAAGATAATTACTTGTTCAAAATTCTTGCAGCTATAGTAGAAAAGCTATTACAAGAACCTGACTGGATAAGATCTCACCCATGGTTGTTATATACGGATATGGTATAGAAAAGACTGAGGTCATAACTCCCTTGGTTGTTGCACATTACAGGTTAGACCTGTTTTATTCTTTGGTTCATCCATGGCAGAGGAACCTGAACCTGAACACACCTTTGTGAAAGCACCTTTGAAGCTACGCTGAGATAGAGCAGAAGATAGCTGATTGTCCCAGGATGTTAAGAACAGATGCCAGTGATAACTCCCTCACACAATAACACAATCTTTTGTGTAACCATTCAGACGAGTCAATAACAACACTGATATCATCTCAGTTAACAGTCACTACTACACCATATGCTAAGCCTTCAAAGAAGACTTTCAGGATATCTGCTTTAGTCAGCAACACCTGCAGTAGCATGCCAATAACAATACAACCCCTAGAATTTAAAGTGCCCTGTCATTTTCCATTTCCATTGTGTTCATGACTATGGCCTTAAATAACACTCAGCAAACACTGTATGTATACTCTTTTCCTGGCCACCGATGAGAAAAAAACAAAAATCAATACAATGGATGAAACTTCCATCACCTATGTATTCAGTAGGCTGAAAAATAAAGGTTCATTACTAGGCCCTTAGTAGGTAGCACAGGCCGTCATGTCACATTGTAAAGCTATTATATTGTTGCATTGAAATGTACAGGTGGCCATATATTATACCCACTTTGTTGAAAGGCCACAGTAATTTGACAGATTGGCAGTTTAATCTTGGAGTGTTAATCAGGTTATGCACAGTCATTTCAGTCTTCATATGACTAATATTACCCTGTTAAAGTGTTTGCATAACACCTGCAATAATGGAAACATAGCTTTAGTCTGGATGTAATCAAATCACCAGCATGAGAGTAGCTACACTGCTGCGGCACATTCTGCACTAATTTCCTGTCCTTTGTGATTTGATGCTGTTTTAACTTGTCTAGACACACCATGACAAAGTTTTGGTGGCTGATGAGGCTATTAATACTGTCTGAAGGATTTTAGATTAACCAACAATCTCACCAGAGACACTCGAATTTTGCATTTCTTTTTTTTTATTATTATATCGACACAAAGTAGCAGCTGTCACAATCTTTAAAATATTAATGTGAGCACTGGTATGACGTCTCACATGCTACCCTGGGACACAGTGTTACAGCATATGGAGAATTCTGTTTGATATGCTGCTGAACTGTTTGCAATAAAATGGTTGAAAAAGTGTTTTGTGTCTGTAGAACATTATTGTCTACACCATTTGTCTCGGCTTCTGAATCGAAGGCCACAGTTTGCTTGAGGCAGACTATACTGTGTGTCTGTGTCTGATCACAAGTGAATGCAAAATACTTTGAGTGGACACAATGAAGCCTCCTCCTGGCTGCGTCCTTCATATATATGAACTATTTTTGAAAAGCTATGTAAAAGAAATGTGGTTATAGTGTTAAATTAAAGATCCCAAATTGTATAAAAGTAGATTTATTTGATTGTAAAACGGGTTTAGGTTCTATGGTTTGTGTTTTAGTCAGCTACATGTTGGTACCAGAGATCCAGAGAGAAGGAGATTTACTATAAAACTAAAAACTATATTAATATGGTTCTTGGTTCTTTGAACTACAGATCATATATTTTCTCAGATAAGCACTTCAACTCAAACAGCAGAAACGTGTCAAATATGAGACAGTGATTTTGAAAGTCTAGTTTGTTCCAGAGCTGTTGTGCCCTGAAAGCAAAAGTAATTTCCTCTTTAATCTTACATTTTGACACAGAAACAACAAACAAGCTCCTGTCTGAGGACCTCAGACTACATGCTGAAGGATAGGGCCCAATTAATTCATAAATATAGTCAGGGGCCATTTTTTTTTCAAATAGGGACAGACCAAGGAAGCCTGCTGCTGGATCTTAGTAGACACCAATGTCTGAATATTATCTGCATGAGGAAGAATGCATGTTAATGCAAGATAGGCATAAATGCACGCAGAAACCAGTCAGATGACCGTGATTGGAATGCTAAGTCTTCATGCATGTAGAAGCAGTAGCTAGCTAGTTTAGTGGCGTTGCTTTGTTCAACTGTACAGATTTCCTTGGTGCTGACAATTCAGAAACAGCTCTGTCTAATTAGATTTGGATATTGAGATCTGATCACAGCTACAGAAAGAAATGAGATAACATGAACACCAGGCCTGCAGTTCAGATGTCATGCTCCAGATTATGTATTCCGATACAGATCACATGTTAATACCAGGTGGAAATGGGGCCAAGAAGAAGTTCACACTTCTTTACTGTGGGCCAGCTGCTGCGAGATGTTTAACATCAGATAACATGAACACAATGTCAGCCTGAGTGAATAAAGTGGAAAAATGTGTTAGTTATTATCAGCCTGAGCAGTGTCCAGTACGTCGGTGGTCAAATCTACGAAGGAATCTCTCCTAACTTCAAATGTTCATGTACTGATCAGAGTCAGTGAGACACAGAGACAGACAGGGGATTGAAAGAAATACTGATCATATGTCGTTTATGGAGAAAACAACGGCATAACTCTTCCTTACATGACGCGGAGTCATGGCACTTGAAAGATCACATGAAATTGGGAGCATATATGCCCTCACATACATTTCTCACATAAAAAGTGAAATAAATGGGATAGGGAGCACATTTATGCTTGTTTCTTCATTATGAAGTTCTGTACCCAGGACCGCTACTTGCTCCGGGTTGACCAGAGAGTCTCATGATGGTTAGAGGAGGAGACAGAGAGATTCAAATGCTAACTTTAAATTAAAACTCAGCTCTCTCTTAGCTCACACTTGAGCTACAGTTTCCCTGGTATTTATGTAATGTGTTGGGAAACTTAACTACTTACAATAAAGCTTGTCCCTGTTACCATGAGATTTCCACTTTGTTGTGAATTTGAGAGAAACTTCCTGGTTACAACTTTGTATAAATGCACCTGAGCCCGAACACACCATTAGCTTTGATCTGTGTGAGGCAGGGGGATCTCAATTAGAGAGGAGGCGCAGGTTCAGTCTGGTCTTCAGTGAGTTGTGCTCTCGATGCATCTCCTGATTTAGGACATTGCCCATATGTGGCTAGGGAGGGATATCTTGGAGACTTGTATTCTGTGTCAGGCGAATCCTCCAGGCAGTCTCATTTGGGAAAAAGAAACATCTTGTATATGTCATCCAGCACCGAGCAGATTAAGCACAAAGAGCTGTATATGGGATAGAATGTTGAAAATGAAGTTTTTATTGCAGCAGAACTCAGCAGAAGTCTGAGATAAAGAACCTGACACTTCTGGCACCAGACCAGATGCTGAGTCACTGCTATCGATCAGCAACAACTTTCAAAAAAAAAAAAAAAAAAAAATAAAAA